>JANHGC010008919.1:132301-145396 GCA_027560395.1 Boaedon fuliginosus
AGAAGTGGCACGCAGAGCCATCTCTTTGGGCATGCAGAGCCATCACCTGTTTCTCTTCCGGGTTCTGGAGCGCGCATATGCATGGGCCACCTGCACTTTCAGTTTGTTTGTTTGTTTATTTATTTATTTATTTATTGATTGATTGATTGATTGATTTATATTTATACCCTGCCTCATTTCCCCGATCAAGGGAACTCTAGGTTTCATTTTCCTCGCAGAGCTGCCGGTAAGAACGTGCGGTCTGGATCTTCTCTCCCTCCCCCCAGGCAAGCAGCAGGAGAGCAGTCCATGCAGCCAGGAACGGCTCCAGGTGGAGAGGGGTTTTTTCCCCTCCTTGGGGACGGGCGGCAGGGCGGCCACCGCCACCTCCTCTCGCCCCAGGCAGCTGGGGAGGGGCCCTTCATCCCGGGGGACCTGAAAGGCCGCCAAGCAGAACTGGCGCATGCGCACAGGCCAGCTGGTCTTGTGCACATGTGTGGAAATCCAAAGCTGTGTGCATGCACAGACCAAAATCACATGTTCTTTCAGTTTCTGGCACACGAGTGTGCACGCAGGCTCATTTGCTTCCAGTTTTGGCACTCGGTGGCAAAAAAGTTCGCCATCACTGGCCTAGAAGTTGACTGTTTTTTTTTTGTTACTTCTCTTTGCTGCCACCTAGTGGCATTTCGGATGAGGTTGAAGGTTCATTCTGTGAGCTTGTGGGTTGGTTTCCAAACGTTTTGTTACCCGGCTAGGTAATATCTAACCTACTAATTAAACACTCAGAAACCAATCCACAAGCTCGAAGAATGAACCTTCACCCTCATCCTACACCCGAGCTACAGATACTTGCCACTCTTGCAAACGGCATTTTGGATATTGTAGTATAGATTGGGTAGGCCTATACTGAAGTACTGTAAACCAGTAGCCCCCAGACGTTTGGGTGCCAGGAACTGGTTCTATGGAGAAAGGTTTTTCCATGGGCCGGAATGGGCGTGGTTTTGCATGCTGCCTGCATCCCACAGATGGGCCTTCACTTGTTTGCACGGTTGCTGGCATGCTGTGGTCTGGTATTGGTCCACAGGCTGTGGATTGGAGACCCTCTGCTGTAAACATCTCATTGTAATGATCCACTCCATACCTTTATCTCAATTCTGGTGCATTGGAATCTGGAGCCCTTTCAGAATTCCACATGATCCTTTTCCCACATCTTGAAAGGCATGGTCAGTCAGGTTCTTCTGCTTTGTATGTTTTCCAGGAAGCATTTCATACTGGCCATCAAAGGAAACCGATGAGCTCTTCCGAGGAAAGAGAAATCCTGTGAGATTGACGGCTTCTTTCATTTTCTAAAGGCCATCCAGTTGCCGAGAGGCAAAAGGATTCAGCAGTCCATGAAAAGCACATTGTGTATGTCTCTCCAAGGCACGAACTTTGATCCTTGACTGTGATTCCCCAAAGAACTTTCAAAAGTTGACATTGAACTATATTTTTAATAGAACAGAAGGGAGAAATTATGAGATGTATGGGGAATAACCATATGAAATGTAATCCAGATTAATTATATTTAAATTCAGTTAGATCAAGTATCAGTTTTGAAATTGATTCCCCCAAATGTGGCCTTCATTCCTACTGAATAATTATAGTAAGTTGACTGAGTTTCTGTGCATTTTCTGGAAACAGCTTAATCCTCCATAAACATTCTAGTGAACATAAAGTCTAAATGATGTTGGGAATTGGGTCATATACAGTGGCCTGGCCCACTTCCATTTCCCCCTCCTATTTCCTTATATGTAGAAAGTCAGGAAATCTAAAGAGGTTGTGCAGATGTGATACTATATGCGTACATCCTTATAAGGTGGCACTTCTACGAAGCTGTATGACTGCACTTACAGTATATGATCTCATTTACAAAGTTTCTTCAGCCTTTGTGGGTGAGACTGGGAGATGAACACAGAAACATCAAAAGAGACAACTATACTTTTATCATTCTGCAGAGTGCATTTATTTGCAGAAGAAACGTATCTTCTGCTTCCTTGTTTATTTATTTATTTTATTTATTTAATTAGATTTATACCCCGCCTCTCTTCTCCGGTCAAGGGGAACTCGTTCCATGTTTGCTCATGAAATAAGCTGATTTTTTTTTGTCCAGTTACTGAAAAAGGAAACAACCATGTTATGTGATTTCTCCTCATCATGAATCACTTTCCTCATCTGAGCTCCGGTAATGACCAAGAATGCAGAGGCAGAGAGTCCATCCAGAGTAGATGGACCACTCATTTTCCTTGGGAAATTACACCCACTTCTGTTGTGCACGGGACAGCTCAAACTACAGGTAGCCCTCAATTTGCAACCATTAGTTGAGCCACATAAGCATCTCAGCCAGATCCCACCAGATCAGCTTTTGGGCTAAAGTTGTTATGTTTTAGGAAAAATTGTTACTTAATTCACTTTCTGTACAGAATATTATGGCCGTCCCTATTTCCAAACACATACACAGCATCTATATGCAACCCAAATAGGAGGGATAGTAATGGCACTCAGACTTATATACTACTTCACAGTGCTTTCCAGCCTCTCTAAGCGGTTTACAGAGTCAGCATATTTCCCCCAATAATTTGGCTCCTCATTTTACCAAACTCAGAAGGATGGAAGGCTGAGTCAACCTTGAGCTGGACAGAAACGAACTGCTGGCAGTGGACAGAATCATTCTGCAATACTGCATTCTAACCACTATGCCACCAGAGCTCTTGTAGTCTCAATATAGAGTCTCAACTGCCATGTCATTCTGTGGAGTTATTCTGAGAATATGATCCTAGAATATGATCGGGTGGATGGATCGATAATGGAGATCCTAGCTGGGCAGGATAGGGTTGAGTGTTGGTAGGTGGGTGGTCTCTTGGGGAACTGTGGATCTCCTGTCCTGCACAGGAGCATTGTTGCTCCAATCTACCTGAGTTGCCTCAGTGCCTTCCTTCTGATCAGTTGCACATTTTCAGTTTTAGGATTGCTTTCCACGATGACTATGGGGTTTAAAAGTGGTACAAATAAATAAATGCCTGAATCTGGCCGAAGGACAGTTACTGCATTGTGCTATAAATCTGGCAGTTGCTCCTTGACCACTGTTAAATTGGATTAGCTAATTAAATGAAAATGCCTCCACAGCACCCGGTTTCTTATATTCATAAATGCAAGAATTGAGGCTAGTGATTTGGCATCCAGATAATCAGTGGGTGATTAGCCCAATTGTTTGCATTTAAGGGATTTGACTTTTCCTGCAGTACCACTAGAGTACTTTGCTAAGCAAAATGCAACTTTGTCTCAGTAAATTGATTTTGTGGCTTCGGATTAGGATTGCTTATAAGTAGTATAACAGTGCACTTTGTATCACACACAATTTTCATGCAAAAAAGGGAGGGAATTTACGCATGGAAATAATCAAGAATATAAGAATATAAATGGGATTGTTCATTGATGTGCTAAATATCCAGATAATATTGGTCATGGGGTACCTGATAATGATTGAAAACCCCATCGGGTACACAGAGTGAGTACGTGCCACTTAGTCACTTTGATGAAAATGAAAACTGTATGCAAATATGTAGGGGATAGAGGTTACAAGTTCACAGTGCCCGTTGCATCCTTTTGAAGATATCTGGCTTGTTGGGATGCCTCAGGTCTAGACCTTGATCCATGACCTCTGTCTGATTCACCAAATAAACAAAATTTCCTGGGTTGGCAATTTCTGAACTTCTACCTACCCAGGCTGCAGAGGTGACACTCACAATAAAATCTCTTCCACTATTTAAGTCTTTGATTCATTGACTATGTGGGTCATTTTTGAGTCCTGGTGACCACCTAGATAAATTTATCCATGACAATCTGTCCCAAATCTGCTCTTTCAGATCTCCCGGTGGTGCACTTAGTGCCACCGAAAATAAGTTCCTCTCCCTTATTAATGGTCATTGTCTTCTCTTTCTTTTCACCTTTTTAGTCCTTTTTTGGGGGGGAAATAGTACCCTAGCAAGCTTTTTTAGGGAATAAATCAATAAAAAAGATCAGCACAGTAATAACAGTCTACCTCCACTTGTCCTTTTTCTGAAATGTGGAACTCTTGGTCGAAATTTTCCCAGCATATGTGCCCCCCCCCCCAGTTAGTTTGATAATAAATTTTCAGAGTCCTTTTTAAGATAACACATTTTCATTTGGGCAAAGATCAACCACACACACATTATTTGTAGCACAGTGAGTCCATAAAATAAGAACATGGGTTGAATCATTTTGTACATTGACTGAGATGAGTACTAAATATGGTACTGTTGCTCTAAGTTCCTTTGTGTTCATAAATGTCTCTGTGCTTCTCAGGTAACATCCTTAAGAAGAATATGTTCATGCTTGGGCCAATCTGTTCCTGTTAAAGTGACAGCGTTCACACCTTGAGAGGCAGAGGCTGGCATCATGTCTGATGAGCTTATGGAAATAACAGAGCCTTGTCCATGTTCTATATTGAAGCTGCTATGGCTTTTATTTGCAATAGGTTGCACACATATTATATGTGTCTAAAACATTTTCACTCCATGAAGAATGCCCTGTACTTGTGGTTATCTTGTATCCTTATCAGTTATAAAGAAATGCTTCTTTATTTTGGATCTGCTGCTTGTATGGCCACATATTCAAGCTGCCTTCAGGCAATTTAGTGTATAAGATTCATGTAACCTTGTGGCTCCTGTTTTTGGTATTTCTGGGGGCAAGAGACCATTGGCTCATTGTAATCTGATAGCTATGATCTAATAAACCGTTGCTTGTACTCTTTCCCCTTTGCTGGTTTTCATGATGGCTTACATTTGTCTCAATAACCCAAGTGACTTGCATACACACTTTG
The DNA here is from genome assembly GCA_027560395.1 of Boaedon fuliginosus. Taxonomy (NCBI): domain Eukaryota; kingdom Metazoa; phylum Chordata; class Lepidosauria; order Squamata; family Lamprophiidae; genus Boaedon; species Boaedon fuliginosus. The sequence goes on from JANHGC010008919.1 coordinate 137,160, forward strand.
TAATGTGCAATTTCTGCTTTTCATTTAAGTATCCATCCTAAATAAATGTTGTTTTCTGTGAATAGACTGTGTTTATTGCTGTTTGTCATGCTATAATAGTAGGTGGGTTTGTGTGTGCGTGCGTGCGTGTGTGTGAATTGTACCAATGTGATTCTGCAAAGTCAAGGCTCAGCTTCTTTCACATCTTTTTCCAAAGTTCTGGCTGGCCCCACGTCATGCATGCCTCAACAAGTTTATTTTATTTATTTAGTTATTTATTTGATTTATACCCCGCCTCATTTCCCCAGTCAAAGGGAACTCGAGGCGGCTAACAACAGTTAAAATATAAAACAGTTCAATACAATTTTAAAATATTTATTCAATCATCCACATTCAACAGGGGAAGGTAATCAACTCCAGGCCCTTTGAGTAAAGTTTCAGTTTACTCAATTTAAATCTAAACTAGCTAAATGTTTAAAATTCTGGCTAAATCAGCAATTTATTTATTTATTATTTATTTATTTATCACATTAAGCTGCCCCTTTTTGCAACAGGCAATCTTCCAGGGAATTGTGGAACATGGGGAAGGAGTAAAGATGCCAGTGGATAAAGTTCCCAGGACAGGAAAGATTTTCCCGCCTATCACCAATGTCCTCCCCACAGAGAGTTTCAATGCTGCAGATGGATATAGAACGTGGGTGTTTGAGTGGGTGTGATTTCTGCCTGTAACAGAAATAAATCTGCTCAGCTGGAAACCACCACACATCATGGTGTGAGAATTCACACAGGTACAGAACTACATTGCAGGGGTATGGAATCTGTGTTAACGGGCCTCAAGATATCTGGTCTTGTTTCGTGTGACGATTTCCCCCAGAAAGCCCGGCAGGTGCACTGAACATTTTAGTAAAATTAAAAGTGTAAAGAATACAGGGCCATGTTTTTACAGGACCGAAATTCCTAGGGTGTGTCATCAAGGTTTGGAGAAAAAAAAAGGGAGTTCCTTTATTTTATTTTATTTTTATTTTTTGAAAAAAAAAGGAAGGAAGAAAGTCAACCCTATGTTTATGCTTTCACCACAGCCGTTTTTCATGCTTCGAAAAACTTGCTGCCAGTTTTCAGCTGTGGCATCAGAGCAAGTTCTTGGCTGTAAAAAAGAGACTTAGGCAAGATGGTCCATGGTGGGAATTGGATTTGAAAAAAAAGTCAAAGTGGCAGCTGTGACACACTCAAAAGGGGCGGGGTTTTGATCACATGACTTTTAAACTTTAAACTACTTAGACCAGGGTTGTCAAATTGGTGGGCCGGATGCATCACGCGCTGGCCACGCCCGTTTTAGCAAAGGGGGGAAACAGTCCCGATATGTCACATGATAATGTGACAGTGCAAGTTTGACACCCCTGACTTAGACTACCTTGAAACTCACTGTGCTCATGCCTGGCTTTATGCATTGTATAAATGCAACCTCTCTTTGACCTTGTATCCCATTGAGACAACTTCATTGAGGAAACTTCACCTTCATTCTAAATGAGGCTGGTTCAGTTTTCTCCCTGCCCTCTGGCTATAAAGCCTCCTGTTGATTTTCCACTTGCAGCCTGTATCTAGCTTCCAAACTGTTTTTTTTTTTTTCAGATTTCATCCATCCCTTCGCTTGGCTTGATCCTTCCCTGCAGCAATTTGCATTTTTATCGTCCGATGTTGTGACTCTCTGTTGCTGCATTTCAAACTGTGCGCTCCATATATTTGGAAAAGGTATTAAAATTCAGAGCTGCGTACAGCACAGCCTCCTTATTAAATAATGAGTACCCAGCATGAACAATCACACACGCACATACAAACACATGCACAGATTCCTGCATTTGTCAGAGACACCATGGAGAGCATGAGTATTTTTAATAAAATCGTCTTGCCTACTTAATATCTGTTGTGTTAAGGGAAGACGAGGGAAGGCCGTTGTTGCCATGCTGAGTCTGAATGGACATGAAGGGGACCTTGATCAAGAACTCACAAATCCCCACTTAGACAGCTTTTTTATTATGAGTTCAGTCAGCACATCAGTACTTGACCGATCCAATTTGTTGTCCTGAGTAGAGGTTGTGTGTGGCTCACAATAAAAATTCTTTGAAGAGCTTTCATGGAACCAGAGTGAAAAAATGTGGGGCTATTTCAGCTGAAGCAAAGCTTCTTAGTCTGGTTCTGTCTTGATACTTTGGATTCAACCACCGCCAGAATCTTGATGACGTTAGCAAAGTAGAGGACAGGGCTGGCCAAAGACTGTTGTGCTGCAAGAGACAAAACAACATACTCCCATTTTCAGAGTTCACCGCAATGGAAGTTACATCTTGCTTTAATAATCCCACACTTGAGAAAGCAGGTGATCTTATGAAGCCTAGGATTTGATGCATGGCTAGCAGTGATTGCTATGGAGAACAAAGATCTTAAGGATCAATGAGAGGTTGGTCTTGCTATCCCTCAGAATTATGATAGACTTAGTCCTGAATTTGGTCCTGTACATCTTGTAATCTTGGAGCCTAATTTAAAGCTCACCATTAACACAGCAGGCAAAAATGAAACAGTGTAACATAACAACATCTAATTGATGTGCCACAAATAAAATATTAGGCTTTGGGTTAATAAGGTCACAGTTTTGGGTTAATAAGGAACATATGCTAAGCAGCGGCTCCAGTTTCACATAATTGTCAGGAGTTGCTCTATCAGTTGAATAATTCTTTCTGCTGATGGGATGCCCTCTTTTAGTACATGGACGTTCACAGATCTCAAACGGTAGCAGTGAGCAAACCCACATCCGCATGAGCATCAGCATTGCTATAAAATTCAGTGCTCTGTGCCAGCTCAATACACAAGTTCTTGACCTCATACAATGTGTGGAATATCATAGGTCTTCCAAATAAATATTTGGAGTGAAATCCATCCCCATAATATAAATAGTAATTGTTATTCATGTAGCCAAAACCAGGCAAGAGGGGTTGGAAATCACCTGTCCTAAACCTATCCCACTCCTTCTCTTGTCCATACATACAACAGGTACAAGAAAGCACATGGTGGGGCTATGTTGAACTGAGCAAAAGTAGTTGGCCCTGAGTTACCCAGCGAACTTTCCATGACTGAGGGCAGACTAAAACCTAGTGCAATATTTTCACCTCTGTATGTTGCCCTGAGCAGCTGTTGGCTGATTATCCAACCTATAGCTACTACTTCTGCCTACTTGATTAATAGTGAAGGAGTTAGTGACGTTATGAAGCCTTACCAGTGCTTTCCTGGTGCAAAGGCTAACAGGATAGCGGGTATTTCTTTGAGAAAGTGAGTAGAAACTCTGTTTCCAACAGGATATTTTTCTAAAAAAAAAAAATTAACGTGAGTACATGCTTCCAAGAACTACTTGGAGATTTGACTGAGTTAGTGGCTAACTGGGTTAAGAGTATAGTGGAACAGATACTAAAGTGTGATAAAATGGAAGAAAGGGACAGGACTAGAGTTGTTGCTGTCTGCTTCATTTTACTTGACCAGCATTTTCAAAATCTAATTTCCCTCTATATTTCTGTTTGTTATGCCTCCTTCTATATCCAATGAGAATTTTCCACCCCTGGGAACCAAAAGTAGCATCTACTTCTTTTTTTCACTGCAAACTGGATCCCAAGTCCATTATTGCTTGGAAGTCTGGAAATGTGACAAGCCGGTAAGAAGACATGGCAGCTACAGGGATGTCGCAAGCATATTGATGTACCTGACACTTTGAAAAGAACAAATTTGAATGTTCTCTGGCCCAAGGGGCTTACAGTCCAAAAGTGGAGTTACAGAAAAGCAAAGCAAAAAGGATGGAAATGAAAGAAGAGACCAGAAGGTAGAGATGAGAGCATTGTTTACACTTCATCTGAAAATGTCCCTCATACCACACCCTTTGTAGAATGCTTCTATATTTTGCCAAGCAATTGTAGGGTCTTTTGATTTGTTAACTGGTGTTTGTGCTATCAGAACATTTGATACTGCTCCCTGTAGAGTTGAAAGGGGGAAGCAGAGGATTGTCACATTGGTGTAAATATTAGCGTGCATATGAGATTGCGTAATGGCATTAGTATTGGAAGAGCAAGACACTTCTCTATAAGGACTCCCCACTGTGAAGTGGAGCATTGCTGATTTTCTTTGTAACAGCCCTGCAGAGGCAAAATGTTAATCAATTAGAGGAGCCAAACTAATTAAAAAGCATGCATTACACATCTCAGAAAACATATTCTTCATTACCATGGAGTCTTCCATTCTAAATTCATGTCCCACTGCATTATGAAGGGTGTTCTTAAAATAACAAGCTTTCTTCCATTTCCTCTCGTCTTCATTGCGCTGACCTTGATCCTTGACCCAGCTCTGCACTGGAACAAGGCTTGTTCTATCAAGATTATGTAATACATTAAAAAAGAAGTGATGCTCTAGACAAAGTTGGTAGTTGACTTACCACAGGTATTTTGCTCCATTCAGAAAATCATGGCTGACTTTCCAGGAAGTCCTGGAAATGGGGGTTAGGAAGGCAAGGTCAGAAAAAGTAAAATTGGCATTGTGACAGATGTATAAAAGCACCTTTAATCATGCATCTTCACAAAATTGACTGTTTTGACAATGCACTCACCCAGGGACACTCCTAACTGTTTAGTCTTCTCCTATTATCTTCTGCATCCCCATCAAAGTTTGTGATGATACAATGGCTGGGCTTAAATGCTACACACCCTCTACAGTTCATTAAACTAGGATATACTCAATTAATCCAATGTTCTGGGTCTGTGCAACACAGTGGGCTAAAATCTGGGTTGGCTATTTCCTGCTTTAGTGTGTCGTGTAAATTCAGCCTGTCTCGAGATTTGCAAATTCCAGGAATAGAGTTATCAACGTAACTCTGCCAAAATATGCCTGGTAATTTCTTGAAAGTTACCTGTTCCTGTGGGAAAAAATCACAATCTTTAGGTGTTTTTTTAAATTATTATTTTGGGGAAAAGATTGTATCAAATGCTATGGTTCTAGATTGTTTACATCTTTATATTCCATCATATTTCAAGCCTCCTGTCAATTTGCAATTCCCAGAGGCCAAACCTCTGAAAAAGGCTCATGGAAGGAAGGATCTCAACAATTCTTCCCCTGAGTTTTTCCCTCCTTTTTTCTTTTCTTTTTATAGGAATGAAGGGAAATGGTGAGCTTTCTGCTTACGGGAGAGATGATACCGTAATGAAAAATGGGATGAGTGCATATAACTCTCTGCTGCCTAATCAGGAAAGAAAGTGGAAGAACCTTACGAGAATTTTCTCTTCATTTTCTTCTCTGTTGGGAAAACAATCTGCAGCCAATTTCTTTTCCATCAACTTCAACGTGAGCGTTCAGAACACCAGGAAGGGAGGACCCTGTCCGGCACAGCTGAAGTTCAAACCATTCTATGAAATAATGAAGCCTGATAAATAAGGGAAGGAGAAGTGGAAGGATCGCAAGGTGGCACGACGGGGGATCGGTGGGAGGGACAGACCCACTGCTGTGGTGGTACTGCTGCTAAAGAGAAGGCCCAGTGGTAAAGTTGTTGATTATATACAGGCTCTGCAATTATTATATGCAGGCTCTGTAATTATGCAAATACTGGGTCCGCTCCTTATGGTCCTGGGATGCGGGCCCCACCCTCTTGCCCTGATGGGACAGGCTAAAGACCCAGATCTGTAAGGGAGTTTCAAATGCAAATGTGGATAATGATTTTTAAGATATCAAGAAGCCAAAATGGCAAATCCCCCCCCCCCCCAACCTGGCATTTGTTCCTTGCAGCTTCTGTCAGTGCAACTCCTCCCACTCCGCATTGGACTTATGTATCCAGAAAACCATTTGAGGAAGATCAAAGTTTTGTTGGCCCCACCAAATGTAAGTTTGAAAACATAAACTCAGTCTATTAAGAAGACCCCCATCATAACAGACTGAGTTTACATTTTCAAATGCTGGATCTTATATTTGGTGGGGTTCTTCCATGCATGGTGCCTGGACAAGAAGTCCCTCCAAAGGTGTCCACACGGGAGTTAGAGAAAGCCATTATGGTGGTAGAAACTATCATATTTTTCTATGTATAAGACATCCCAATGGGGACACACACCCCACACTTTTCTTACCTAAAATTCAGAAATCAATATTTAAAACATTAAATAGAAGACATTAATTTTGCAGATTAAGACATTCACTTACCGGTACTGGTATTTATTTCTTTTTGTTTTCTGACATTTTTATGGGCTCAGAACACTCCGACATTACCGCTCCCTGTTGCATGTGGGCACTGGCTACACGCTCGCCGCAGCATCATCTGACGTCAGCCACGTCAGGCTGATGTCAAGGCTCATGATTGGAGGAAACCTGTTAGCTTGTCTCTGCAATCGGAAGTTTCACTCGTGAGGTAGTTTGCAGAGATAAGTTATCGGCAGTTTTGCAACCTTGGTTCTCCTCTCGTCCCCCCATATATAAGATATCCCTCCATTTTTAGGTAAATATTTTTAAGAAAAAGTATCTTAATACATAGAAAAATACGGTACGTGAGTGAAGCTTCAGCCATTTTCAATGAGCATTGCATGGGCTACTCATATAAGAGAGAGAGAGAGAGGTGGAGCTTTGATTGGGTGGCCATCACTGCCTTGTGTTCCCTTTGACCGGGGAAGAAAGGCGGGATGTAAATGTAAATAATAAATAAATAAATAAATTTGGATGGATGTTCATTCAATCCATCTCCTTTCCCCGCCATTCAATACAACACGGTAGAGAAGCTGATGGGGCAAAGCTTGCAGGGATGACTTACCAATTTTGGCCCAGAGAAATTCATCAACTAAAAAGTGCTCTTTTTCATTTTATTTCCTTAGCATGGAATAAATGGTTATAAAGGTAGCAAGGGTATACATATTGCTCCCTTTTTGGGGGGAAACCACTCTATGTTGAATGGATACTTGTGAAATATAAAAGGTAAAGTTGCCCTTGAGTTGAACTTGAATCCTACTTGGATACGCAATGTAATTTTCTGGGAAGTTGTATGGAAATGGTTTGTCACCATTGTTTGGTTTACACAATGCTCAGACCTCCCCTATCTCTGTCAAGACTATCATCCTCTTTTCCCTCTTTACCAGTATTTCTTTGGAAGCTTTAAGCCATGTGGACTTCAAACCCCAGAATTCCCCAGCCAGCATTCAATTCTGGGAATTGATGTCCATAATATAATATAAAAATGTAATAAATAAATAAATAAATAAATAAATAATATCCTAAAACACACTGACTGGAGAATTTCTGGGAGTTAGTCCATGGATGGATCTTAAAGTTGTCAACGCTGAAAAATGCTGTTCATGTAGAAAGAAATGGGGACGGTTTAAGGCAAATTCAACCCAAAGTATTTACCACACGGGACAGAACAAAAAGGGACAGTTTTTCTATCCAAGGGTAGCCACACATTTTTGCTTCCTGAAGTAAATTACTTCACAAGTCACTTTTCCATCCTAAGGAATAAACAAGATGGCCTCACAAGGCCTCACAAGGCCAATAAACACAAGGGCCTCAAAATAGTGCTTCTGAATGGGAATTTATTTCTTTATTAAATTTATAGGCTGCCCCATTCCCGTTGGACTCTGGGCGGCTATAGGGAATGCATATAAGACACCTATTTGTTAAAGCAACCTGAACTTTTTTTTTCCTGGACACCTCTGAGAGCTTGGAAAAAGCCACATTACATAGAACTGTTTCCTAGGCCCTTCAACACATTCTGAATCTTGTCTTTGAAAGAACTCTGGTTGTCTGTAAGAGTATTTTACTCTGGGATTTCTGTTAGTAGGTTTTTATCTGTTTTTATGGCTTTTTTTCTAGTTTTGTATGCTGTCCAGAGTTCATTGGAGTTGGGTGGTTCAATTCAATTCAACCCAACTCAACCCAACCCAATTTAACCCAACCCAACTCAATCAATCTTACAACCCTAATAAACATAACAAAATCACTAGATGATTTTGTAAGAATTTGCTGGTTATTTTAAGGCACCAAATATCTGCTACCGAGGCAGTCCTCTCACTTTGCCTTATAGGAGAAGGAGAGCAAAGCCCTTATGCTATATTCTTATTTTCATTGTTATTTTTGAGGCTACTGTTATGGGGAAAATAGGAGGAGGAAGATATTTATTTATTTATTTTTATTTATTTTATTCGATTTATATCCCGCCTCTCTTCCCCCAATGGGGAACTCGAGGCGGCGTACAACATATAATA
>JANHGC010008919.1:149297-161578 GCA_027560395.1 Boaedon fuliginosus
CCCAAAATAAGACCTGGTGCCTTTTTTGGTGGCAAAAAAAATATAAGACAGGGTCATATTTTCAGGGAAACACGGTATATATAGACATTATTAATTGCATATACAATTGGTTTTTTGTTTTAAGAGTGAAAAACACTGCGTTCTGCACCTCCCAATTTTTTTTAAAATTTTAGTGACAATAGGCTGTATTACATATTCCAGCAGGAGTCTTTTTATCCCAGGAAGAAGTGTGATTCTTCCTAATGAATGATATCCCTTTGTAAGATACTTTGCATTTTTAATATCTGGTTTATACACTCAAGAGCCAGTGATTAAGAGAACTAGAGGGTTGGTTGTTGGTTGTTAATGTCATAACAACCAAAAGTAACCAAACGGGGCTTAATCATGTCTTGTTTACCATTTTCTTTCCTGACCAGTCAGTTCAATGCATCCATATTTTATCAGGAACTAGCTAATGACCCGGCATTGCCAGGATAATTTTTTACAGGACTGCCATCTTCTTCTGTCTCCCTTCCTCCCTTCCTTTGTCCCGCCCTGCCTCCTGAAGCCTACAATTCCCAGGGTTTTATGCCCGATTTGCATGCCTTGCCTCTATTGGCTGGAGACCTGGAGGCTTCAGCATTCTTTGCTCAATTTGCATGCCTTGGCTGGAGAGCTTCAGGCCTCAGTAGAGCTTGGAGCTTGGAGTTAAATGTCAGGGGGAGGGAGGTCCACTTTGGCACTAAATTTTTTGGGGAAAGAATCTAAAAACCCATTTGTGACCCCAGCAGTGTTTGTCACCAAAGGGTAAGGTATGTGTATGCCAAGTTTGGGCCAGATTGGTGCTGGCATGGAAGAGCCTATTGAGGACATACAAACAAACCCATAAACCCATACACCCACAGTTCTGTTTTATATATACAGTATATAGATTCCATCTTCCGAAAGGCATCCTCACACCCAATATTATTTTTTATTTGTTAATGTTATTCCATCTCCTCACCAAAATATGGAATGATGAACTGTTATTAAAGAGTGGGGTGTTAGGTGTGTGAAAATCTGGTGACTTTGATGCAGTAGGTTGTTGTTTGGTTTATTGGTAGTGTGCTTTTATATCATTGTAGCCACCTAGAGTGCTTTGGGGAGACTGGCAGCCATAAAATAGAGTGGATCAATAAGTAAGATGTTAGCTGCTCAGCTTTTCAGTCTGAAGTTTAGCTTGCCCATTTTCTATAGCACTCAGAGCATTAAAACAAAACAAAATAAAACAAAGGAAAAAACCATTTTCTCTCTCTTTCTCTTTCCTTTCCTCTCTCTCTCTCTCTCTCTCTCTCTTGCTCACACACCCACAAATCTGTGCTTTGAGATTCTATACAGAGACTAAAGACATTTTTAGATGTCAAAATAAGTCTCAAGGCTTGTGATTTACATTGTAGTATGTTAGATCTATGATGATGATGATGATGATGATGATGATGATGATGATGATGATTATGATTATGATTATGATGATGATGATGATTGAAAGGGACCAGAGAGACATATCTCTCTTTCCAATTTAGCCGAATTTATAGAGATTTGTTCCTCTTCTTCTTGTATGAAAGACTTTCCCAAAACAAAAGAATTTGTTATTTGTACTTTATTTATCTTATATATTTATCTTATTTATATTCATCTTATTTGTACTTTATGTTTGTATTTCTAGGTGAGCATGATTTAGTTTAAAGAAATATAACCACAGATAGAGGTCTAGGCATTTATTGGAGAGGACAATGTTATGCAAACTTATTTTCTGTCTGCATATTTTAGTTTAAGGGCATGCCATGTCTAAATAGACTTTAGGTATTAGGAACCCAATTTTAGATCAGAAAATGGAGAAAGTAGAAAGCAAAATGAAACAAAACCCTTATTACACATATAATGCAGGTTCCTGCACAATGTTAATACAATGCAACTCAGTTGTCCACATGAGCCTAACAACAAAAGGTGATAAGACAGAGGAGAATTATTACTAACTAGATGATTACCCGGCCTTGCTCAGCTTTTTTAAAAAAAGAAGTATATTTGTGCCACAGTGTTTGCGGGCCTTCTGGCACCCCCCTGGCACCCCCTCCCACATCTCTGCTCTGGCAAGGCCGTCTCTGGGTCGAGGGCAGGCCGGGCTCTAGGCCAAGGGCAGGCCAGCTCTAAGGAAAGTCAGCCAGGGCTTGACAGGGGCACTGGGCTGCAGCCTTCTTAAGCCTTTGGTGCCCCCTCCCACATCATAGGCAACCTTACTTGGCAGGGTGGGCTGCTCCATGTCTTGGGCCTGTCGCCATTGGGGCAAATCTGGAATTTATATGTATAAAACATGGTGCCTCAGTTTGAATATGGTACCTCAGTCAGTTTGCACATGCTCAGTAGAGAGAGGTAAAACTGCATGTGCTCAATAGGGAGTTGCTGCTTGTTTGTTAAGAGTGTCCTCTTTGCCCCTCAAAAAAAGCGTCAAAAAGGACACCTACCCTTTGGAGACCCCAACTGCTTTTCTTACTATGCTTTTCTACCTATCTGCCAAGTCTGAGGTAGATTGGTGCAGAACTGAAAGTTTGTATAGAGCACATACAAACACACATCTGCACCCGACCTCTCTTTTACAGATATAGATTTCTTTTTCAATTGAACTGGGATGTAGGTGTTTTCATCAAGATTGGGCAAGCTTCAGGTGGCCATCTAAATTAAACTAGTTTTGTGGGTTCTTTTCCCTTAACCTTTGGGGTGGCACATTTGACCAGACATCCTTTTTTTGGAGAACCCTATCAGGGACCTACCTGATGAAGTAGGATAACACCATTTCCCATTTAAGGAAGAGGTAGGAAAGATTTACATAGCCAAGGTCTTTTCCAAAGACGACAAAGGCCACAGTGAGTAGAGCAGGGATATCAAGTCGGTTTAAGATGCATTACACATCTGGGTGAACCCAGGATCTTAAATTTGTTTCCTACCCCCTGCCCACTGGATTTTGGAAGGGAGTTTTTTTTTTAAAAGTATTTAAATAGTTTTATGGTTTTTGAAATACTTGAAGATGAAAGGTGAATTTTCTAACTCAAAATGGCAGGAAATCATGCCATCAGCTTTGGGCAGTTGAAGGGCCATGCAAAATGCAAACAAAAAGAAGAGTAAGCGGTAAAGGCAGGTAAATGTGTATTTGCTGCAGCATTCTGGCAATTGTTTCATAGGGAGAACTCTCCACTTCCCTCGGCACAGGCCATTGGTAGCTCTTGCTATTTTCACCTGCCTCAATGAGGACTCTCCTTTTCTATGCCTTTGTCCATTGGTATCCCAAATGGGAAGCAATCTGAGCAAAGTGGGGCAGGACCAGACTGGAACAGGAAATGGATCTACCTGAACAATTAGGAAATAAGTACCTGTATTAGCCCTTCTGTCTTTCTTTTTTAAAAATTTACACTAGTTCCTCTAGTACAGAGGTCTCCAAACGTGGCACCTTTAAGATTTGTGGACTTCAAATCCCAGAATTCCCCAGGTTGGCAGTTGAAGTCCACAAGTCTTAAAGGTGCCAGGTTTGGAGACTCCTGGTCTAGTACAATCTTTTCAATGAATAATGGTAGCTCTGCCAGAGTTCAGACGAGAATTTTCCCCAGAGCTGGTCTGCAGACATCAGAGACTACTGCCTTCTCCATGCAAAATCCAGTTTCCATCTCTACTGAGCACCATTCAAGTGTATATGGGAGAGGAAAAAAATAACAGCCAATAATATCTGAAATTTCAAAAGGTTCTTTATCAGATCTAGGCTTTGAATGGCTCTTTATAAATCTGGAATTTTAATTTGAGGCATTATTATCATGGTAATTGGGCTTTAATTAATTAGTTTTGTGGATTTCTATCCCTCCTTTCATTCAAGAGCTCAAGATGATATTGACGGTTTCCTCCCCCTATTTCCCCTCACAGCAACTGCCCTGAACAATAGTTTGAACTGAAAGAGATTCCCTGGCTCAAAGTTCCCAATGAGCTTCCATGGCTGATGGTGGATTTGAACCTAGGTCTCCTCACCTTTTCCAAACTCTTCACACCTGTATCACCTATGTTCCACACAGCAGATGGAACAACTAATATGCCATGTACATCTGTTCTAATTAAACTACTATCAAATCAAGGGAAGGGAAGAATTAGGTTCTTCCTAAAATCACACTGGTATTATACTTTAGGCAGCATAAACTTTCAGTCCTCAGAAAAAATATCACTTACATTCAGAAGAAGATTTGGGTGGAAAAAGACCATTGTGTGTGGAACTATTAAATATGAAGGGAACAGAAATTGCTTTTTTGTTAGAATTCTTAATTTCTAGTTTGCCAATGATCATCCCAGATAGTCCAGAAATAAATGGGTATAGCCATAAATATATTAAGATCAGGCAGAAAAATACAAAATGCTGTTTTTGTTTTATGGCATAGTTGGTCAACGTTGAGCAAAATTTCAAAGTAAATCAGCAGTTAAAAAAATAGTAGTGCGAGCCAGCCTTCCTACCTTTGACTGTTTTCCGAGATTCTTAATAATGCTCGCATTTTACTAACATTTTGTGAAAACAATACAACCTCCAGAGTAGTGAGCTACTGTTGAAATGCACAAACATATAAAAAATAGGGAGCAGTAAGTATAATGGAAGCAATGCCATTCTATAAACATTGAATGAGATTTCCTGAGAGAAGTAAGATGTTTGCGGGGCTGGTATTTATTTTTTAAAGCAGTCACACAGCCATTTCGAATTTCATTATTTAATAGCAAAGTCCAAGCCCTTTAATCCAGCCTTGTAAATAAACCTATCAAAATGATTAGCCTGTAACAAAAATTCACAAGACTGGCAAGAATCCATGGGACCAAACAGGAGATGAATCTAGTCTCTTTAAGCCAGCAAGTTGCTAGTTTAGGAAGGTAATAGATTAAACATGGTAGTTCTTTTAAATGAGAGGATCAATAACTCACCTATTCACTCTCTAAGGAAATCACCAAGGAAATTTAGCAGCAAACAGAATGTAAACGCAGTATCCAATTCTTTTCTCTATTAACCTGGTCACTCACCTATATGGAATTCTGGGTTGCTTTGGGAACCAGGAAAATGATTCCACAGAAGATTTGCCTTAATTGCAAGCAGTGAACATTTGTCAATTGAGAAAAAAACATGAGCAGCATCTGTCAATGATGGAGGAATAGTTTCACCACCAGAAGCTCAGGAGAAACATGAAAGCAATTGCAAGTGTCTGAAATTTACAAACTCATGCTCCCCTAAAGCATTTGTCTCTGACAGCTGGAAGGGATTTCCCCACTTGAGCGTCATAATCCATAGCTAGGATGGTGAACTCCACAGGCGGAAAAAACCGAGTGTCATTTTTCTTACATTCTTAATCACCAGATGAAATGATACAGAGAAATCATCTCATAGAAGGTGTCATTATGATGGCATGGATTTTGAAAGAAATTGCAATGGACATGATTGTATCTTTATGGGAGATCTTTGAAACAGGAGATTGGGGCTCATTCAACAGAAGGAGCAGGGCTCCCCATCATTTTGAATTAAATGAATCTTACCATGTTTTGCAGATGGAGGAGACTTGGGGTTTTTTTGGAAGGCGGGAAGATGGCCAAGAGGCATATTAGACAGTGCCTTGTGAAGTACAAATACTCCCAGTTTAAAAATGTGATCTATCTGACTTCTGGTCTGACTGTGGTGACGCGAGGTAGGAAACACGCGAGCTCTGCAGTTTTCCCCTCGGCCTGCCAGTCCAAGGGCCAGTATGGAGCCCAAGTTCCCTCATAGGGGGAACAAAGCGGAGGAGCGTGACGGGAAGGGTTGAGAGGATGCGCCAATCCCCTCCCCACCCGTCTTTTAAGCTCTAGCTAGGACCGACCAGGACGGCACTAAAATGGTGACCATTTAGCTGGAGTCACATTGGACAAGTCAGCGCAGGTGGAAGAATAGACGATCCCAATTGGAAGCCGGACGGGATCAAAAAAAGCTTAAAAAGAAGAAACTGATCCCCAGGAACTAAGCAAAGATTGGGAGAAACGCGTACTGAAAGAAGAAGCAACGAAAAAGGGAGGCGTCCAAACGGAAGAAGGTATCGTTCCCAACCCCCCCCTTGTTTTGGAACTAAAAGACTGAGAGATTACCCAAACCCTTGGATTATAAAGGAGAGTGAGAATTATTTGACTTTTGTTTTAACCTTGGAGCTGAAATACTTTGGAAATGGAGGGGGAAAAGAACTTTGTGGAAATGCAAGAACAATTGAACTTAATAAAAGAAGATATTATGGACATAAAAGATATAGGGGCAAGAATGATCGGATTATTAAATAACATGCAGAAAACCATAGAGAAAATGGAGGGGAGAGACCCGGAATTCAAACAAACAGAGCGGCCGATGATGCCCGATGCTGAGCAGGTGGAGGAGAGAGAGCAGAAGAGAGAAAAGTGATGTGAAGCCAGGAGAGGAGAAAATGGTGTTGAAAAGGAAGAGGGAATCGAGCGACATCCGGCAATATTTACTGAGGAAGAAAAAGACACCGGAGAATCCCGGGACACCTACCCAATTGGGAGCCAAGAAACATCAATTTGGTCTGTGAGGAGAAATAAACCACAAACAGGGAAAAAAACCAGCAACAAAGTTAGACAAAAAGGACCAAGAACATAGAGAGGGCGGGATTGGGAAAGATAATGAAATTCAAGAGGGTGGGGGGAAGAGGAACAGACGATTCAAAATGTAGAAGAAGGGATGAGGGATTATAAGGAGTAGTTTTAACAATGATAGATCACTAAAGTTTTAAAAGTAAAGTAGTAAGTAATATTCTTTTTTTAACTAATATGATTTTTTTCTTTTTTGTCTTATTAACATTTTAAATATAATTAATCTTTCTTTTTTGTGTGTAACAGAAATGAATTTAAAACATATTAAATAGCTAGTGGAACCATCATATGTAAAATGAAGAGGAAAGGGGAATTTAATAATTTTCTTAAGGGAATATATTTATCTGTATAAAAATTTTAAATACATGGAATCCAAGAGGCAACGATTGGGTAAAATAAATGTTTTTTATGATTTTACATTGAAAAACAGTAATTTTTTTTAAATGTGTTCTGTTCCCAAGGCCTATTGAATATGTACTGTATGTAAGCCAGACACTATTATTGCATAATAACTCATAAGTAGTAGTATATAATATGCATTCAATTGGAACCATTGCCTATTTAACTCAAATTTTGTTACAGTGGGCTTTGTTCTTAATTATGGATCATCCTTAACTCAGGGACTTGCTGTAACTCCATCATTACTGCTTGAAATAATGGATTCACTACCAGATTTAATATTTGAACTGCAACCTAGTTACCTTTTATAATCCTAGAAGGCTTTGGAAATACAGGCGCTTATCATTGGTTGTTCATTGCTTTGTAGTTTAGTCTGACCTCATCTCATCTAGTTTCATCTAGAAATTGATAAATTGGTTTGGTTGATAGCTCTACAAAGCATGCAACCTTCAGTATGCAACCTTCAGTAGCAGATCCATGGCAGAAAGATGTGCCAATCATATATATCTCCTGTGGGATTCATTTCTCTTCCCAGCATGGTAGCCACTAGGTTTCACATCCCACTATACTTCACATAGACAAGGTATAGAGTTTCGGGTTTAAAATAGATGACAGTGCTCACAGGCAGGGGTGGGATTCAAAAATTTTAGCAGCCAGTTCTCTGCCTGGTTGCTGGGTAGATATGGCCATGGTGGGCGTGGCCTAGTTGGCCTCCTGCACCATGGCAGGGAGGGGCATTTTCACCCCCTGGGCTCCGGACGCTTTCCTTGAGCTTCCAGGGGGGCGAAAACAGCCTCCCTCAGGCTCTGGAGGCCCTCCGGAGGCCAGAAACGGGCCCATTTCCAGACTTCTGGAACTTCCGAGAAGCCTGTTTTTCACCCTTCCAGAGCATCTGCGCCGGCCCTGCACTTACCTGGCATCCAAAACGGGCTGCGTGGAGACTCCTGGGAGGGGAGGGTGGGCAGGACCAGCTAGTCATTGCAACTACCAATTTGGTGAACCAGATGTAAAATTAACATCCGGTTCACCCGAACTGGTCCAAACTGGCTGAATCCCACCCCTGCTGCCCGTTTTGCATCTGACAGGGAGGTTTTCAGGATTTTTGTTCAGGGCATGGCTGGTCAGAAGGAGATTTCACAGAGCTCAATTGGAGTAAGTTGATACAAGCCACAAACACTTCCATATAATTCTGAACCAGGCTTTTAATTCTTCCCCAACATCTGACCAGGGAAATGAGGCGGGGTATAAATCTAATAAAAATAAAATAAAATAAAAATATTCTCTTCTTCCTTTGTTAATTCTATTTATATTTAAACTGTACATTTTAGGAAGCAAACCAGATTGGTATGCAGAACGTAGGACGATCACTAGATGGCAGCAGGGGACTAACATTGTGACCCCCCCTAGAGTTTTCGGGATTTTTGCAGCCTCGGTATCTTATTCCAAAGATTAATAGCATTACTTCACAACTGATAGGATCCCTAGCTTTCTGAAATTGCCACATTTCATGGATCTCATACAGTCTTCCAAAACAAGAATAGTTAAGAAGCTGTGCAACAGAGGTATTTGGGAATTTGGCTTCTCTCCTTGCAGCTTTGTGCTTAATGGTAAACGTTAATTCTAAATGAAATTCTTCAGAGGCTCTTTCAAATGCACAGCCATTTTCTACAAAGTCGAAGCAATCACTAACATGTGCATTAAGCAGTTGGCTCTTATAAATCTAAAGGCTATTTTCTTCTTTTCAAATTCTTTGGATGACACAGCTTGCTCTTCCACTCAAAGAAAAGAATTCTCCGGGAAACATAAAAGGAGATACATTGAACGTCTACAAAACATGGCCGGCTGTCTTTTTTAAGGAGGAAGACTATTTATTTCTTCGTGACAGCCAGACTTTGCATAATGGGAGCAACCTATTAGTCAGTGAACTAATAGCCTGAGTGCACAGCTAGCGCTCAAGTCTTGCAATATTATCATATTTATCTATTTTAAGACCCAGCTTATGCAATCCTCTGTGCTACTGGAATAAAGTAAACGATCAATTTTGGGAAAAGAGCATAAAGGAGTAGATGTTCTCCCCTTCAAAGCATTGAGGTAAATAAGCATTTCCAGCTTGTGATTAAAATTCCAACTAGCTAAATGAATCCCTCAGGTATCAATTACCAAACCAATTCCTGCAATAAAAATACGGACCCCCAGGAACTCAGGCGAGATGTTAAGTGGCTCACATCCTACCCACTTTGGCAGAAGATTCATGTCCCTTTTTTCACTGATAGGGGAATAACCGGATACTGCCACTGATAGGCTGGCGGTATCCGGTTATTCTATCACACTTTCTTAATTGCTGAGACAAAAATCCCTCACTGCCAAAATGCTCTGCTAGTCCTACAGGGAAGGAACGAAGCCCCTGCGGTTTGTAGCAACTGAGGTAGCTCCTTTCACATAGTTGCAGAACCAGGAAATGTGTTCACACACAAGAGGCCCAGATCTTTGTGTTCCAATACCAAGTTCTTACTAGGTATGGAAGACCGCAGCCGTGTCAATCGCACCTACCCAATCGTGGGTGGTGATATTGACACATTAGACCTCTGTTAAAGAAGCTACACTGGTTTCCAGAGGCTTCCAAATTGATTCAAGGTCATGGTTACTACCTGTGTATAGCCTTATATGGCTCAGGACTTGGATATCTTACAAACCACCTTTCCTGCTATCAAGCCACAATACTTTTTTTTTCTGCCCTGCTACCAAGCCACAATCTGCAAACCATAACATGAACAGCAGTACCTCACCAACCCAGAGGTAGAATGATTTAAGTGGAGACCATGAATATGATCTGGTTTTGAATTATTTAGGACTCTTTACATGCAAACCAATACCATCAATCTGACTCAGTAGCAATATAGCTTGGAATACCATTCTGAATTCCATTCTGGATGTACGTTCTGTATTATGTAGCTTTCGGGCCAATCTCATGCACAAATTACTAGTAGGCACAAGCTATCATCAGACAAGTGGACCTCTAATGATAATGAGGGTTGCAACTTCTATGCTCAATTGTTTCAAAATTATTTTGAATGCCAGAATGGCTACCAAAAGTTTCAGATTTCAAAAAACTGTGAATAAATATGCTTTGGTTGGATTGGAGTCAATGAATCCAGCAAAGTTTTCATGTCCAATGGAGAACACAATTCAGTCAAAGTTCAGCATATTTATGAACCACTGATTTTCACAGGGGAGTTAAGCACATGTATGACGCCTCTTAAACGTGCATATGTCTAGCTGAATTATTCCCAATAATGTTTTAATATTTATATTATGCTTCCATAGAAAAACAACATTAAAAAAAACCCTTGTAGGCATTATATAATCTTCATTTATCTCTCATCATAATTGTTCTCTTCTCGTCTAAAATGTAAATTCATTCAATACAAGTTGGTTTATTTAATCAAATGAAACATGGCAGTTTCTTTTCTTTTAAAAGTTTGGTCAAGTCTTACAGACAAGTAGATTAAAGACTAAAAATGATCAAACCTCTTTTCATGCATATATTTGACAATTGCTGATGGATTTTAACGATTGAAACTGGCTACAACATACACTGTAATTAAAATATGTTCTTCTGGGTATACAGATTCTTTTGTGAATGCAAACACTTTGAAACAGAGGGGGATTTCTTATCTGTTTCTACAATGCTCAGAAATCAATGTTATGAGGACAAACATGATTATATATTACAAATAAATTATAATAACTAGCTATTGCAGGGACTATTTTAGAGCTTTCTCTTCACTAATCTTGAATTCCACTTTGAAATCTAAATGCAAAACATGGACTTTTAATACTAACTTTTTATGTCCTTACATTTGGTTTTAGTTAAGGATACAATGGGCTGTATTTAAAATGTGAAATTGATTGTATCTGAAATCAACCACCCTCATGTACTTGAAGATAATATATGTGTATCTGATGTTAATCAAAGCACTATTCTTATATTCTGAAGGGAACAAAGATTTCCTGCAAATATTTGAGCCATCAGTAGTTATATTCTTGACTATAACTGAAAATATTTACTCCCACTTTCTACTAAAAGATAGGACTCGGTCATAATTAATCTCATTCAGGATTTAGGTCACCATTTGACAAATATCATGAGAATCATATCTAAAATATGAAGCTTTCTCCATGTCAATAAATATGATAGAATAAGAAAGTATCTTCCTAAAATCTTATATCAGAACAAAAATCTTCCCTTATAGGACAAAAGAAAGCTCAAGATTCTTACATTGCCAGCAATTATATTGGTAAGAATTTTTTCAGTGTGCAAGACACAAAATTGATTGTCAAATTAGACTGATTTAACAAAATCTTTCAGACTTTTGAAGGTGGAGGGATTGGGACAGTTTTGTGATATTTAAAAGGATGATCTCTTACCCTCTTTTAAGAGAAATGATTCTTGTAACTGTGCTCGGTTCCATTTGTTTACTAAACACTCACCAATTTGAATTATATGCTATTTATAATGCAAAGTTTAATGGTTATCAAGTTACAGTATTTATTTATTTTCAATTTATCTTGGGTTTAGGTAACATGCTAATGCTGATGACCTATAAATTATCAAATATAGATCTATAAGTTCTAGATAGCTGCTTTGTAATTCAACATTTATTATTTGGGATTGTACTGAAGCAATAATAGCTTATCTAACTAAAAACTCAAAATAACAATGAAATAGTTTACAAAGAGAAATGCTACGTTAGCACCATTAATGGAGCTCTTTGAAAATTTTACATGACAATTTCTCCTAAATAATGTCAAACCTGCTTTTATCTGTTGACTCATTTCTACAGTTACTTCTGTTTTAGAAATTTTGTTTGCTTTGTTAGCAGAATTGCGGTTTCATAAAGAGATATGAACACCTTGGTGAATACTAAATAAATGGGAAAGAAAATAACCAAGAAAGAGAAATATATATTTCTCTTTAAAAAAGTTTATCCATTTGCTACAACAAAGTGTCTATTTTTCTTGTGTTTACACATTATGTTAATGCAAATGCAGATGAGTGTATTACTATTCCTCCCTCCCTCCTTATCTTCCTTCCTTCTTCCTTTTCCTTTTTTTCCTTTTCCTTTTCCTTTTTTTCCTTTTCCTTTTTTCCATTTTTCTTCTTCTTCTTCTTCTTCTTCTTCTTCTTCTTCTTCTTCTTCTTCTTCTTCTTCTTCTTCTTCTTCTTC
>JANHGC010008919.1:161678-174126 GCA_027560395.1 Boaedon fuliginosus
GGCCCGCGGGCCAGATACGGCCCGGCAAAGTTGGAGGACCATGAGGCTGCCCCGCCCACATCGCCCCACCTACCAGCTGGCCCCCACCTACTTTCTGGAGACAAAAAAGGTATGGAGGCCTCAAGAGGCCAAAAAATGGCACGTTTTCGCTCCTTTTTTTTGCCTCCTGGGGCATCTGCATGCCCTGCGGTTCAGTACCCCTGCCCCCAGAGGCAAAAAAATGGGCGAAAATGTGCTGTCTTTGGCCAGAAAATGGCCCGTTTTGGGGCTGTAGAATGCTGGGGGGAGGAGTGAAAAAGCAGGGCATGCAGATACCCCAGGAGGCCAAAAACAGGCCTGTTTTTCAGCTCCCCACCTCCAGAAAATAGACAGAGAGAGAGAGGAAGAGAGAGAGAGAAAGGGAGAGAGAGAGAGACAGAGATAGACAGAAAGTGAAATACAGAGAGAAAGAGAGAGAGACAAGAGACACAGAGAGACAGAGAGAGAAAGATAGACAGAGAGAGACAAAGATAGACAGAAAGAGTGAAAGACAGAGAGAAAGAGAGAGAGAGGGAGAGAGACAAGAGACACAGACAGAGAGGCTTGTTGATTCCCAGCTCCTTCCCAGCTCTTGGGGCTGAGAAGAGTTTCCTGAATAGGACCACTAGACTCCTAAACCAATTAAAAAATGATCTAGTAAAAAAAGCAGTCAACCAAAAGAGCAAGGAAAAAGGCTACCTAATGAAAATCAGCATGTGAAATCAGAGAATGTGAATCTACTGTCACAAAATCAGGGCAATTTAACAAAAGAATCAGCCAACTGAGTTCAAATTAGCGCCTGGTTTAGTTTTTGTATGCAAAGTCCAGCCAATTCGGTTGAGTTTATGGTTGGATGGATTGCGCAAAACCAGAAAGAGGGTTAATTCTCTAGGCAACTTCAGTGTGTTGTTGAAATGCCAGAACAATCTGTGGGCCAAGGCTGAGCCGCAGCTGCGCGTCTTCCTTGTCTCAGCTGGAGCCCATTCAACTCAAGCCTCACGTGCAGCACATCAAAAAGGGTGACCAGGAAATGTGTGCAAAACCACAGAGCCCAGGCCTTGTGCATTCCTCAAAAGTGCACAGGGGACAAATTAAGGACAGCCGCCCGGCCACTCCTACCTCCACGTGCCCGAAAGTCTGCACTAATGGGATTATTTCCAGCTTATTGAGGCCTGCCAGCTCCTGGATCTTCGCGATGTCTTCTTCACTGTCAAGATAGAAAAGCAGCTGTCAGCCCTGCCCCGGATCCCACCCGGGACGAGAGGGGAGGGAGGGGGGCCTGCTAAGACCACCCAAAGGGACTGCTTTGCCCATCTCAATGAGAAGCTTTGGCCTTTGGCTTAAGGGAGGGGGCATGTCAGAGACCCAATGTCCTGCTCCTGCACAAATCCATGACAGTTCAGGATATGCAGAGCGGGCCGTGAATGTGGACCCAAGAAGGAAATGGTGGGGGGGTGAAGGGAGGAGCATCAAAAGGGAACAAGCTGTGACTATCGCAACTTCAAAATATTGTTCAGATTCAGCTACTTGTGCCCAAAGACCCAATCTGACATTCAGCTTCTGACAAAATGTGAGTGCTTGCTTTCCCAAAAAGTTACAGGCTCCAGAAATTCCACTAGGATGGAGACTAGATGGGCACTGAAAGAGAAGGAACCTCTTTCTTTACAAAAGTTTCTCTATTCCAATTACATGCCAAGCAGCCAATAGAGTGCAGACCTCTACTATTAGCCTCCTGGGTAGGTACTTCACATGGAAATCTATAGACACATGTGGTCTTTAAGACTGGACAATGTTCCTCAGTTTTCATCTCTGAGGAGTTCCAATCCTGTTTTTGTCTTTCAGGAGAACTTCCTATTGGAAAAGTAGAAATCTTCCTATATGGATTTCGTCCCTTTGCATTTACCCAAACAATGAATATCTATTTATTTTAATGCTCTTAGAACATCCCGCTTTTTGTGCGCATCGTTTACAATTGGTCTTCTGTAGCTGGTCTATACATGCTTAGAAGGGCTTCCGTAATTCAGGTTTTGCATAATATCATCAAGCAGAAGACACTTAGCTTACCAAATCAGCCTGGAGGCTGCTAGGTTGAAATTAAGATTGACATATTTTGCAAGCTTTAGTTTCACAAAAATATTAAATGGCCACACTGAGAGTGTGAATCCACATGTGATTATAGTGAGATACCTATAAGTTTGTGTCTGGGAATGGTAAAGGCAATTTAGAAGTGTCAGGAATTCATTCAAATGTATAATGTAAGGCTGGGGAAGGAAATGGTCGGATTGTCTACAAAGACTTTCCAAATTGTGCTCCCTTCCTGAGGAAGCATATCGAAAAATGAATTAGGATTCCTCCCAATATGTTAGGTTTCTTGGAGCAGAAAAGAAGAGGATGACCAGCAGTAAGATGGGTAGACTCAGTAGTAATGGATGAATACACCATTCAAAGAGTAGAAGGGTCAGATTAGGGACAGATCATCATGCAAAAACTCAATTTCTGCAGTTGCTAGGAAGTAAAAAAAAAACCCAATAACTTAATCCTTATTTTCCAAACCCCATGTTCATGTTATCAGAGTTTTGGTGGTGCATTGGTTAAATGCAGTATAGCAGACTAATTCTGCCGACAGCAGTTCGATTCTGACCGGCTCAAGATTGACTTAGCCTTCCATCCTTCTGTGGTGGGTAAAATGAGGACATGGATTGTTTGGGGCAATATGCTGACTCTGTAAACCACTTAGGGAACACTGTAAATCACTATAAAGTGATATATAAATCTAAGTGCTATTGCTTTCATCTGATCTGTCAGAGTCTTTGAAGGAACACAAAGTGTGCCTTCAGAAGGGTTATACTAGTCCAGCAGCCTGCAACACAGGCCTTCTATGACAGCCTTTCTAATTGGCCTTTCTTTCTCTCCTAATTTTTCCGCTTTCTGCACTGCCTTCCTTTAAATCTTGCCTGATTCTTCCCAATTCTGCCCATTATCTTTTATCCTCCCATCCTTGCCAATCTCATTTTGAAGGGAGAGTACCCCTTGCCACAGCTTCTAGAAGAGAGTTCGATGTTGATAACTTTCTCTACTAATAACAACAAAAATTGCACTCGTATTCTGAAAAAAGAAAGAAGACAAGAGAACAGAAAGTTTAGGATTTCTAGGTGAATGCCTCCCTTTTTCTCCTGCGCTGTTTATCCCTGATCCATTTTTCACCTCCTCTTTTTGCAATGAAACCACGTTTTCTGGACTGAGAAACTTAATACTGAGTGCAGTCATTTTTTGTTGGGTTTTGATGCAAAAGTCAGGGAGAGAACAGGATGTTGTGTGTGAGACAGTACTACAAATGCATGTGTGAAGTTGTGTGTCTTTGTAAGTGCAGATGCATGTGTGTGTTTGTGTATATATACCTGTACTTATCACCTGGGTTTACTCTGTTTCAGCTGGTCAACTGCTCTGGTGCATTGACTGGTCTACAAAGCACAACCCCCAACTGTTTGGATTAACATGTACCACAAAATAAAGCAAACAATTGCTCACAGATGTATTTTATAACTTGCTTTAAAAAAGTTTAGTTTTTCTTAACTAAACTGAACATTTTTTTTTTTATCAACAGAAAATACATAACAGGAATAGATCCTTGGGAAAGAGGGGAAAAAACAAAGATTGGAAATAGGCCCACTTTCTTATTTCTCAAGGATGTTTACGGAAATAAATTGTCAACAAATAGGCAAATATCTGATATTTCAACCGTCATTGTAATACGTTTCAGTCCCTGTTTTAAGTTGCAGTAGAAATTCTCATGCCATGTAAGCTTCAACTTGTCTGGTTTAGCAATTACCATATCTGCAACACTGATTATTATTGACAGAATCCTAACTATCTATGAACCCGTGTGAGTTTGCCATTAAAAAGTGAAGAATGTACCTGCAATTTGGAGTTAAGTTTGCCTCAACAATAATTTCAGCAGAAATAAACTCCCACTGCCTAAAAGGGTTATGTAAGCAATAGAAAAAGTGTTGTTAAAAAAGAATAAGAAAAAAAGAATTATTCATAATTCAACTGCTAATAGATAATTTCAAGGAAGAAATCAATGGGGTATTCAATCCTATTTCCCCTCTCTTTTGTTTATTTCTCCACATACATGAAAGTAGAATAGATTTACACAACTCATATGGTTCTTGAAAGCCAGAGCTGATCTGCTTTGGAGTTAATGAAATTCCACAGTCTTTATAAAGACTAGAAAGATGTAGCTACTAGGGAGAAGAAAGTAAGTAAGCTTCCAGAATCCTCTACTTTCTTTTCTGATGTTATTGATATTGGGATGAATACAGCCTATTAAAAATCTCATCAGGCTTTGAAGTAATCCGGGATCATAACCGTTCTGTTCCATCAATCATTCGTTTCTAAATGGGACTTCACTGAAAGGCTGAGCCCCAGTAGAGCAATACTGAAAGCAGTTAGTGATTTTTCTGGGAAAACAGGAGGAAATGCTAATATCTGTATCTCAAGTGTTTTGGGTTTAATTTTATTACCGACTTCTTGTATATTTCTTTGTAGGCATATGCTGATATTGCCTTAAGCTCCAGAGTTCAGAAATGCATGCTCCATTTTGGACCTCACAGAAGGAACACAGCAATATAAAGTGTGTGATATATAATTATTTTCTTTTTTGCAATTCTGTAATGCCCAAGGTTGCTCCCAAGACCACTAAATGCTCATCCACCCAGCAACTTGAATTTCAGGCACTGTTAAGAGACAGAATGTGGCAGGTGTCTTAGGCAGCCAAGGTTAGTTAGTTACTTTGGACACAGTAGGTGAGATGTTTCTCTGGTTTTTCTGCTGTATGTGCCAAAATAATTTGCTATCTTTGGAAATACTCCTTGATTTGAGTGGAGCTGTTTTAAGACGTCCTCATTCATTTTTATATAACTTCCTTCGGGACTGCTCTAAACCTTTTAGATCAATCTTTTTCAAACTTGGCAACTTTAACATGAATGGGCGTCAACTTCCAGAATTATGCAGCCCATATGCTGGCTGGGGAATTCTGGGAGTTGAAGTCCACACTTTTTAAAGCTGCCAAGTTTTGGATAGAGAAACAAGTAGCTGTTTCCTACCTTTTCTGCCTCATTCCGTGCTGAGTGATCTGCTGTAGATTAACAATG
Organism: Boaedon fuliginosus; assembly: GCA_027560395.1. NCBI lineage: Eukaryota > Metazoa > Chordata > Lepidosauria > Squamata > Lamprophiidae > Boaedon > Boaedon fuliginosus. The sequence continues at coordinate 166,850 of JANHGC010008919.1, forward strand.
ATATTGGGGCTACACCTGCAATTCTAATAGATGGTGAGATACAGGTGTATTTCATGGCAGGATTTGAAGTATTTAGGTAACATACTTTTAATGATCAGGGTTACTTCCTGTGGCAATTAGATGGCCATATCAAATGGGTCAATGGTATTATTAAGTCTCCATTGAAGCTGTTCTTATGGCACACCACAATTTAAAACCGTCTCCATAAAAAGTTATGCTGTAACAAATAACAGGACAGCCTGGGTATCTCTGAAAATAATTAATAATCTTCTGGGAATGATGTGCCAGTACCTCTGCAAAGGTAAACATATCAGATGTAACACCATCACGATAGCAACAATCGATTTACTGATCTGAAAATATACACCAAGCATTGCTGAATTTGTCTTCCATTGGTAAGGCAACCAATTGTCCAAATGCTGCTAAATTGATATGAAAACAAATAGCACAACCTATAATTTGATTTTATTACATTTTAAATCCAATGGATTTTTTTAAAAAAAAAACACATATGAAATTGAGTGGAAATGCACTGCAATTGTTTCAGAATCCCAACTGTAGGCAATATGTTAAGTTATTTACATTCCTGGAAAGATCAGAGCTAACATTTGGATACATATCTTTTATAGACGTGTTTTAAATCCTACTCATGGCTTTTAAAAATCTCATCGGTTCCTCGTGTGTTGTAGTTCATTACAGAAGCTTACTATTTTAAATATTAAATATTTTAACATTGGAATAAAGGACGGAATAAAGACCTGAATGATATGAATGTATGAAAACAGCCTCTAGCCAATGTTTCATGAACCTGTTGGGACCACAACTCCCAGAATCTCTAAATCATTATAGCGACTGTAGGAATTCTGGGAGTTGGAGTTCAACAAGCAACAGAACACCACACCTCCATTTTGTCATACCAGTATTAACCCATAGTGCTTCTTTATTTTCTTGAGAGGGAGAACACATAAATAAAAACAAACAGCTAACACATAAATAAAAATAAACAGCTCAAGAAAGTTTGCCTTGTACATATTATTCCCAGGTTCCAATCTATCCTTGCCTAGATGGACTTCCACACTGGGGGGAAAGGCAAGTAAATAGGCCATTGGCAACATGAACAATTAAAGAGTGATGACTTCCTAACAATAATTAATACAAATTTAAGAAATTAAGCCTTTGCATTTTTAAAGCTAGTTCATACAGTAGGTTTTTTTCTTTGCTTGATTGCCCTTGAACCTGTGGCAGGGAAGAGAAAATTTCACAAACCTTTCCCACACATGGCAGTTTCCCGAAGGAATGTTTAGTGGCACCGAGGACTCAGCTTGTTCTGCATAGTCTAATTTCTGAACCACCAGCTCACCCTGAACGTTTCTTCTCTTCAGCAACGGCAACCATATTCTTCAACAATATCCAACAGCAGACATGATCATTCCTTGGGAAAATTGTTTCTCTCTCTCTCCACACACACAATAAAACCCATTATATATTTCCATCACACTCCACTGAATGGAGTGTATAATTGGACAGGCACCTTTGTTCTTTCTGTCTTTGGACTATTTCCATCAATTAGTGTGTCCCCTGAAAGGAATTGTGGGAGTTACTCCGCATACCTTGTAGGCAAATACTTACCTACGTCTGCTCTGAGTTTTAATGCCAAACACATACATCCCTTTCCTCAGCAAGTGCTTATTCATGCTGGGCGTACAACTCTCACATATGTGTTGCAAGGAATTAAGTAAAACAAGCAAAATGCTCTTAAAATTCCTTGGGTTGTGTTTTACATAACCCAAACTCTCCCCACTCTCAATTATTTGCTTTCTCACTAAATTGAAAAGAGAAACGGTACCTTTCTGGTTTGTTTTTCTTACAGGGTCAAGAAGCCAGGCCATCTTTGTATGAAGAAGACACAGCAGGAGGACTCTTGTTGTTCAGCCTTCACCACCAATAAATACAAAACTGACACTGTAGTTTGGCAATAATATGGCCTGAAGGAAACCAACACGAGTGAGTGGTATCTCCTGTCTTGTACCAAATTTAGTTTCTTGGCATCAGGGAGGGCCTATTCCTTATCCCCCACATCTTTTGTACATTTCTTTTTTTTCACTTGCTTCCATTAAATGCAACACTGACAGTTTTTTCCTAAGCAAGTGCCAGAATACAGCGCCCTGGTTCATTTTCCTAAAACAAGTTCACCTTTTCTAAACGATAGACCAGAAATTGAAACAGATGTGGCAATGATGGTGGATGAAGGTGTGTTTAGCAGGGCATGATAAAAACAAAAGGGTCTGTCCTTCAGGTGTGATCTGCCAGATTTTATGCCCCCCCCAAAGCGGTCAAGGTTAGATCTCCACCTTTTTACAGTGAATTGTTCTAGTGTGATCCCACATAAATGTTTTTAAAATCTGTTTTTGTATTAAAATTAAGCCTGTGGCTTTTCTTTTACATGAAATAGCATCCCACAAATTCTGCCTGATTTGATGATTTCCTTCACGTCTTGGATGTATGGCGAATTTAAATCTCAGGCACTATCGCCTCTAATTGTTTTAGAAGTCCAATTTCAAAATTTGACTAGAAATTTGGGAAGAGGGATATCACACTTGGATCAGTCACTGTGGATGGAACAAAATTTCTCACCTGTATTGCTTTAAACTATACACAGTGTGTGTATTACTGTAATAGATGCATGCATACATACACATGTATATATTACAGTAATACATTAATTTTTGCAGTGTTGAACCAACTAGAAGGTAAAGATGCAAGGATTTAGCAAATGAGCTATAGATACAAATTTTACTGCAGAGTAGGTTGTAAACAAATCTCTCTCTCTCTCTTTCTTTTGCACATTTAAAATATGAAATCCTATACTGTAGGTTGTTTGCTTTGTAGTGGTAAAAATGTTTCCAAGAAGTGTCCAGGAGCCAAACCGTTTGTTACTGAAATCCCCAGAACACCAAAAAATTTGCAATGCAAACAATTAGTGCGGTATGCCAAACTCTGCAAAAAATAAAAAGGAAAAAGCCCTCTCACTCACGCCGCCTCGAAACACGAGGCTCTGCTGTACAATCTGAGATAGTCTCTTTGATTTCCATCTACCGCTTGACTCGGCGGCGGCCAAGCGGAGCCCGCCTCCAGCCTGGCCTCCTTGCTCGCCAAGCTTGTTGAATTGGTTCGAATGCCACAGAAGAAGGAAAGGGGCAAAATGAATAACGCTAGAGCACAACCATCAAATCATTTTCATATTGAACCTGCGTGGTCCTGAAACCTCCCCTTCCACCACTGCGCCATTGTTTTTACGGGGGACGTACTCGAGGTCGATGCTGGTTTTATGCTTGCCTTTCCCACGGCTCCAGACAAAAAGGAGTAAGAAACAAAATAAAACAACCCCAAGGAAGGTGAAACAGCCCATGGCTGTCGACACCAGTATTGTCTTAAGGTCCAGGGCAAATGTATTCACATTGGTTCCATTGGAACTGGTGTCATTGGAATCTGTCATGTACATAGGAGTCCTGTTGGCGTAAAGAAAACGATCTGAGGCAAACCCCTTGACCGTGAGGGTGGCTGAGGAGGTGTCATTCCCAGCAGCGTTGCTGGCCACACAAACATAAATCCCACTATCTTGATCTTGGGCGAACCGGATCTCAAGCGTACCGTCTCCGAGCACCGTCGCTCTCCCGCTGGATTTTGCGGTGACCAGTCTCCGTCGCGGTGTCAACCAGGCGATGGTCGGCTGAGGATCTCCTTCTGCATGACACGAGAACTGCACCGTCTGCCCTTCTTCGACCACCAAGTACTGCAGCTTCTTTTCGTAGATCCTGGGCTTCTTGCAAGTGAAGTAGAAAGAAAGGGCAGTGCTGTGGAAGTCTTTAAACGGCCTCTCTTTGACGCTGTCTGGACCGGCACACATGGGTTGCCGGCCACCAAACTGCAGCGTGGGTTGCCTTTGTAAGATCCAGAGCAAGCGGCAGTCACAAGCCAGGGGATTGTTGCTTATGGAGAGAACCTCCAGGGATTTGACGGAATGGAACACGTTCTCTTCCAGAGTTTCCAACAGGTTTTGGGACACGTTTAACATGCGGAGGAATCGAAGGCCTTGGAAAGCATGAGGTTCAATGGCGTGCAGCTGGGCCCCCACTATGTGCAACTCTTGCAGGCGCAAGACGTCTGCCAGCATGCCAGATTCGATTGTGCTGATGGGATTGTAGGAAAGATTCAAGTGGGTCAGGTAAACCAGGTGCTTCAGAGCAGCATAAGGGATGGTGGACAAATTGGTATTGGTAACGGAGAGAGAAGTGAGGTTCAGGCCATAAAGACTGTTGGCAGGGATCGTGTCGAGCATAGGCCAATAATCTATTTCTAGGTTTTTCAGGTGGAACAATCTCTTAAAGGCATACGCAGGCAACAGGTTGATATTGAGATGTCTCAGGTGCAGGCTGAGGAGGTTGTGAAGGTAGGAAAGGGCCTCTGTTGGTACAGCTGTTAGGTTGCATTTTTCCAGAGTGAGGTGCTCCAGACTGAGCAATCCATTAAAGGCTCTGTGGGAGATGTAAACCAGATCGTTATCCCCAACCTCAAGGGATTTGAGGTTGTGCAGATCCTGGAACATGTAATCCAGCAGGATGACAATCTTGTTCTCGCTAATATCCAGCTTTGTTAAGTTTGACAAGCCGGTGAAGACCCCTAAAGGGACCAGCTTCAGACGATTGCCTTTCAGTCGCAAAGAGCGCAAATTAAATAGGCTATTAAAGGCCCCGGGCTCAACATTGGCCACGATGTTGTCGCTCAGATCTATCTCTTCAAGCAAAGGGAAAGCTGTGAACTCCTCCGGATTTACACTTTTTAGCCTGTTCTTGCTAAGATCCAAGATTTTAGTCTCTATGGGGATGCCCTCAGGGATGGCAATCAGGCGCCTCCGGTGACAACTGACAGACTTATTCTGTGCTGAGCATTCACAGCGAGCTGGGCAACCTAGGGTGGAGCCTATGAAAAGTAGCAGCACAGCCAGACTTAGAAATGGCTGCCAGCAAGATATGGCTGTGTGAAGCATGACTCCACTAATGTTGTCTAATCCTCCGTCACAGGCCTGCCAAGGAGAGAAAAAAGAGAGAGGAAAAAAGAGAGAGAAAATAGCTATTAGTTAGGGAAACTGACAGGTCATGTTCATTTTCACAGTGAAACCTACTACAGCTAAACTAAACCTGACCTCTGGCCTAATTTGGAGGGATTGCATTGAAATCAAAGACAAAAATACATGTGGCTCTCCAGATGTTGTGGAGGTGTTCTAGTGTAGTTAAGCACATCAGAAGAGTTGAAAATTCCCCAATCCTGGCCCCCAATATATATATAATAATGCTTAAAACCCAGGCGTTCTTTCCACAGAAGAGAATTACTGTCAATTGATTTTCATGGTTAATATGTCAGGTAGGCATTTTCTATTTCAATTCTTAAGAGAATCCTATCAATTGCTACAGTCAGTTGTTAGGGGCAGTTGTATAATTACTAGCACCATTTTGTAGTTTTGAGCGCAGGGAAAATGTTCCCTAGAACTGATTTTGTAGCATTAGCAAAAACATCCCTTGGGTTTCTTACAAAAGAGTAATGTGCTTTTGTCTCATTTTTACTATTTCTTCAAAACATATACATTCACCTGTTCTCACATGGAAGAAGGCGGCGTTAAGAGTTGTTAATCAAAGTTTGCGAAGCTTTTTCTCCGGTAATGTTGTACTTCTAACTAGGGCATACAAAACCTTTGCCAGACCAATTCTCCAATATAGCTCACCCGTCTGGAATCCACACTGTATATGGGACATTAACACAATCAAGTGGGTCGAGTGGTATTTCACAACAAGAATACTTCACTCCTCAACCCGTAATAGAATTCCTTACGCCACCAGGCTAGAATTCCTGGGCTTAGACAATCTTGAACTGCGCTGCCTGCGATCTGATCTAAACATAGTCCACAAAATTATCTGCTACAACGTCCTACCTATCAAAGACTTCTTCAGCTTCAACCACAATAATACATGGGCAAACAATGGATATAAACTCAAGGTAAACCCCTTCAAACTCGATTGCTTTCAACTGTCCCTCGGAGTGGACTGAGCATACATTTTTATTTAATTTGATTTAATTTATTAGATTTATACCCCGCCTCTCTTCCCTGGTCAAGGGGAACTCGAACTTTTAACCTTGACTTCAAACACGTTTCAGTTCTGCAAGACCTTCGGTTTCATTTCAGGAGAAGCTGCTAATATGTTGTGCCAGGAAATTCAGCCACAGCTTGGGAAGAGGAGCAGTTTTTTTTTTTTTTTTACTTTTTAGGGGAGTCTAAAAGGAGATTTCAACCCTACTGGGCAAAGAATCAACTACCAAAACTTGTTTACTTCCTCTCTTCTCCTCTTTTCTCTTTTCCTCTCTCCTCCTCTCCTTTCCTTTCCTTTCCTTTCCTTTCCTTTCCTTTCCTTTCCTCTCCTCCCCTCCTCTCTTTTCCTTTCTCCTCTCCTCTCCCCTCCCTTCCCCTCCCCTTTCTTTTCCTCTCCTCTCCCTTCCCCTCCCCTCTCTTTTCCTCTCCTCTCTCCTCCCTTCCCCTCTCCTCTCCTCTCTCCTCTCCACATACCCCTACAAGGCGGAGAAATCGTTTGTAATACCCAGCTGTGTCAAAAGCCCCCCTTCATTAACCAGAACTTTATTTTATTAGGAATTACGTTATGCCTGAAAATCTACCAGGCTCTATGATTAGGGCCTTTCCAGTGAATCCTGATCAAAGGGAACTTTCAGCCTCTCTGATCATTGCTTGCCGAACGCAGTTTTGGAGGCTTGGGTTGTCAATCTTTTTGCTGAATAGGGAATTTGCAAGACCATCGCTTCTCCATCTAATACAAGAAGTTGCAAATAAACAGGTTTAAAGGAAGATAAGCATCTTCTCTCCTCAGCCCAAGAGCTCATTTTAGTTGTAAAAACCTTGAAAAGCTCAAACAGCAGGCACAATTAAAAAGCTTTTTAATTTCTCCCAAATATTGGACCACTTCTTGTCAGAAGCTACATGGGTGACAAGTTGGGATGTAAAAACAGATAGATTGGTTAAACAGTTCCGTGATAAATTCCCTGATAAGCCAAGGGGTCCTCCTCACAATGAGTGGGTGGACAAACACCACGTCAAGGCTCCTTCTCTGCTTAAACATTTTCATGTGTTGTACCATAACAAGCCTAACTGATTTATGGTTTTTTTTCTCTTTTCTGTTTTTTTTAGGTGGAGGACTCTTTCTTCTGAGGGAGGA
>JANHGC010008919.1:199268-212604 GCA_027560395.1 Boaedon fuliginosus
AAGAAAAATGTAAAATTCCATGCAACATGATGTTCAATGTTTGAAGAGGTTTTTTTTTTTTATGTATAACAAATAAAAAATTTTTTTCGAATAACCCTTGGAAGGATTATTGCCTGGACTTTTTTGTTTCTGAATGCCATGAATTCGCAGTAACTAAGTAAAGAGAGTTTTTTTCGGGACAAAGAGTCTGTTTCTTGGTTCTGCTAAGGCTGGGTCAGAAGAGCAACATCCTGTACAGTTACCAAGGATGGCCCTCATTCTTTTTCTGAAAAGAAAACAAGCTGGAAAAGTTCTTGCTAAGTAGATAGGAGGTGCAACCTGAAGAAAGCATGATTGATTTTTTTTCAACAGAAAGCTTTGAGGGCTCTAATGACACAAGTTAAATTGCAACCAACACCTAAACCTCAGCCAAAGGCACAGATTCAGTTCAAATGGAATTGGAAAACTGGCTTTCCCTGGGAGCTTAATCAGGGCAGAGGGAGGTGATCTAGCATTCTGCTCAAGGAAGCCATGAAGATTTAAACACAGTACACAGTATCTACACAACCATTTTTCCAGATACGGTAGGCTGATGCAGCACTGAGGACATTATCGCCTGCTGACTGGCCCCTGGTTTGTTGTTATCGGTGGATATCAAAGCTGAATTAAGTTAATGGGCATTTATTAAGTGCCCAAATCTCAGAACACGGTTATGTTTGCTAACTATAATGACACTGAGGCAGCAAACAATGTTCCACAATTCAGAGTAATAGGCCACCATAGCACTGGGTCCAGCCAAAGGAGCAGAACAGCCTTTGTGCTTAATGCGATCTAAAAGCTTTTATTTGTAGCATCTGAACAAGTATCAGGCTCTGTAAATAAAATGGAAGAGAAAATACAAGTGATTGCAGAGCCCCAAACCGGAAACTAAAGACAAGAGAGATTATTGGTGCTGTTTTCACAATGCAATGTGGCAGCTTTTATATTAGCTATAAGTGATACCAATAAAGGAGATTATATGTATTTTAGGGTTGAAATGAGGAGTCCTTGATGCTCTCCGAACTTGATTCTTTTCTTGCAGACATTTCATCACCAAAACAAGATAAATTTGATGATATTACCTAGTTTGGGTAATGAAATGTCTGCAAGAAAACAATCAAGCTCAGATAGCACCAAGGATCTCTCATAACTATAAGTGAATATGATAGCTAGAATGACCACCTTTTAAATATATAGTGTGCTTTTGTGCCGTAGCAAAAGAAGGAAGTGAGTGTAACCAAAGGGAAGAAGAAAAATATCTCCAAATGTTGGGTCTGATGAAATTAAATGAACATTTCTTGGTGAATAACTATTTCTTGAGCTAGTTTGGTGCAGTGTTTAAAATTACAAGCAAGAAATCAAGAGACCATGAGTACTACTTGTGCCTTAAAGCATGAAGTCAGCTGGGTGAACTTGGGCCAGTCACTCACCCTCAGCCCTAGAAAAAATGCAAGGGCATGCCACTTCTAAAAATGCTGCCAAAAAAAATGGTAGGGTTTTGTCAAGATTAACATGAAGGCACATATAACCCTCACCCATTTTTACTGAGTAAAGGTGATAATTCATAGACATTTCGCTGTGTATAGGATTGATGGATAAAGGTATAATGTAAACTGGTTTGTAATATAAACTACAGAAGAGATACTTAATTGCCCCAGAAATCTTTCTTATCTAGGCCCATTTCATATTTTTTGCTCCATTGAAAACTGCTTTTAAGTTCTTCTATTTTTTCTCAATTCAAACTCTTGGTATACACATAGCACTAGCTCTGTCATTTAAACTTATATATTGCTTCATCGTGCTTTTATACCCTCTCTAAGCGGTTTACAGAGTCAGCATATTGCCCCCAACAATCTGGGTCCTCATTTTATCAACTTCGGAAGGATGGAAGGCTGAGTCAACCTTGAGCTGGTCAGGATCGAACTGCTGGCAGTCAGCAAAGCCTGTAATACTGCATTCAAGCCTCTGCACCACTATGGCTCCTTAAACCACATGTGGTTTAACAGCTTTCTTAACTAAGAATGACAAAAACTGGCCACTGTTAAAATATAAATTTAAATATAGGCAGGAAGCATCTTCTTAGTACTTTGGTTTGTGACCACCAGTTTTTATTCTGGCCACAGCTGCTGAAAATTGATGGCATCAAGTCTCATCACTCAGAGGCAATTTTGGTTTCCAGTCATGACAAGATCAGGATTGTTAAAACTGCTGGAATGGGAATCAGCAGTATTTCCTTCGTACTAGCTATAAATAAAAACACAATACAGTTGTTTTCATGCCCATAGCAACACAGTTATGACAAGCTGACTGTCATTACATGATAGAAACAAATGGCAAAGGTTACAGGGCTTTTCGACAGTTTTGCTAGCTTGGTTTGTTAGGCTGCATTTGGGCAGGTATGGCGCCTCATGCTTTGACCATGTCAGCATCATCTTATAAAGCGAGTCCACAAAGTGGGAAAAATGATTTTGACGTATAACTTCAATTAAATACCAATGACAGGGTAGAAGGTTAAATAAAATGAAAGACATTACTAAGCTGGTGATCCTGGGCACGGACTGCAACATTGGATGATGAATCTCAACCACATTCACATTAGCAATTGCACTGAAGGTCCTGTGGGTATTTTAGGAACTCTTCTGGCAATTTTAGCCTCTCACCAGTCTTCTATAACTATCCCAGAGGTGCTTTTTCAAGAGGAAAATGGAGTTTCTGGATTTTCTTTGAAGATGTTTTGCTTCTCATCCAAGAAGCTTCTTCAAAGAAAAAGCAGAAAGTCCAGTTGCCTCTTGAAAAAGCACCTTTGGGACAACCATGACCTGGATGACTGAGACTCTCCATAGACATTCTTCTAAAACTACACATTTTCACATACATGCAGCAAATAATATGCAGGAAGGGAATATTTTGTAAAGGCAGCTTTTATACTGAGCTGGATTAACGTTGGCAAAGTCTTTAGAAACAGTCCTCCTGCCATGCAACACATTCCGTTGCTTTCTTCAAGTTTTCAGAGAGCAAAGCTCTCTCTTTTTAACCCCACTGTTATTTCTATCAACAAAAGAAAACATGTGTAACTCAGCATTGAAATAAGGGGTCCTTGGTCCTCTCTGAGCTGATGATGTTACCTAGTTTGGGTAATGAAACATCTGCAAGAAAACAAGCAAGCTCCGAGAGCACCAAGGACCCCTCATTTTTTCTATAAATAACTCAGCCAGCAACATACCTAATGCTCCTTCCTCTTCTTATTTTCCCTCACTATGAAGTGTGTTGGGTTGAGAAAGAGCGATTGGGCCAAAATTACCCAGTCAGCTTTCCTGCCTGAAGTAGGACTAGAACTCTCAGACTCCTGGTTTCTAACCTGGTGCCTTAACCACCAAATTTGCTTCATCCCTAGCTTAATATAATGGTAGGAATTACACATCAGTTGGGAGAGAACATCATTTTTCCTTCCTCCTAGCTTTACCCAAAGATGCTTTTCCAAAAGGCAACTACACTTTCTTGTTCTTTTTTCTTTGAAAAGCTTCTTAGATGAGAAATGTTTTCAAAAAGAAAAAAAAAACCAAGGAACTCCAGCTGCTTTTGGGAAAAGCAATTTTGGGACAACCATGACTTGGATGATTGAAGAATTGGACTCCTAGCTTTCCATTCTTATTCTCTGAGCTTCATCACCTTCATTTCAGTTTTTCCTGAAACGGTGTGCTTCCATGGAACACATTCAATTTATGACATTCATGACATTTGATAAACACATGTATTCTGTGATGTTTTAATTTTTGAAGGTTATGCAAATGGTAGGTTTCTTTTGAAAAAAATGCACGAGTTATTAAATCAAACGCATGTTCCAGTAACATCAACCTTGGTTCCATAACCATTTATGAAACAAAAGCGCATCAGCAGTTTGCTAAAGAATTATTCACTGGCCTTTCTGGCTGAATACCCATCCATTCTCATTTCATCCAGCTGTTCTCACTGTTTCTGGTATCCATTGTATCCTTTGCAGCTCATAATTAAACTCATGTAATTTTGCTTACACAGCTGTTCTTAAACTATCACCAATAGTGCAAGCTTCACATAGCTGAGATCAGCCACTTGGAGAATGGAAGTAGGGACAGACTGCTAGAACACCAAAGAATCATAACTGAAAGAACTGCAGATTGATCATTTTCTTCTCCATCCTTTTAAAATGTTTGTAACTCTTTCAATATATCTTAAGGGTGTGGTGGGGAACCTATGGCACGTGTGCTGGAAGTGGCATGCAGAGCCATCCTTCCGGGCACGCCTGATGGTCTTCAAGTGGGCCTGCCCACCTGCCCCAGCTCTATGCTGGTCTGTGTTGCCTTGGTTGGAAGCACAGCTGATCATTGGATCTGTGTTTCGGCTCTGGAGTCGCGTATGGATGCGCGGGGGAGTTGTGCACACATGCACGAGCACGGGGTGGTGGTGCAGGGGCACGCATGTACATGCGCAGCACTTCTGGCACGCATAGTCACAAAAGGTTCGCCACCACTGTCTTAAGGTCTCCTGCCTAAAGTTTATTCCTCATCAACCAATTTAAAACTCTAAGACTCACTTAGAAATTTAATAACAGGTTCCCACTCCCAATATGAAGAACTCTGTGCTAACCCATTATTTTGTTTTCACTACACCAAAGGAAGGCACATCTTTTATTAACTGGTCGAGCAATATGGCAAGACCTGATTGACACATTGCATATGCAAACACGGTAAAATTATCCAAAGGAAATATATGATTTACTAAGTTCAATGAGCTTTTCATTAGCTGAACTTCTGACTTACCAAAGTGCAGAGGGGGGAAAAAGAGAAGAGAATCTATCTCTTTTGATATGGTGTGTTTGGATTATAATTGCTTATATAGTTTCAGACAAGTACTAATTTTTGCTAACGCCTGTTCTTGATTGATTAGATGCCCTATTTTCAGACTGAGGCAAAAGTGCCCATAGACAAGTAAAGTATTTTATAATTGTGCAGCAAGAGCAAAAGATGTGATCATTTGCCAACTATTTATTATATGAACACCTATATCAAAGCATGAAAGCACTAATTAGAAGGGCTGCTCTACTATTGTGTAGTGCTTTTAGAAAGTGAGCCAAAAGTTACAAAAAATACAAAAGAACCATAAGCTTACTCCACTACGAGAATGCGAGTTCTTGCATTGGTTTTAGGCTGGACTTTTGAAAACTTCAATTGCTGCAGATGGCAAAAGTCTGAAAATTGCACCACTTCTGCAATGTTAGTAGAGAATGACTGAACATGACAAGAATCCTGCTGGATCAGACCGAGGTCCATCAGACAGTGGCCCACGAGATGCATTTAGGAAGCTCACAGGACATCCTTTTCCAATTATCTCTCCGATACACCTTGCCAAGTGGTCGTGAGGCTGTGACCCGTGTCAAAAGTGACACAGCACACCATTTGGGGTGACACGGCAGCATTTGCTTACACCCAACAACTGTTCTCAAAAGCACTATCCCTTCTCACGTGTTTTTCAGAGGCTGCGGAGGCCACACAAGACAGTTGTGCTCTTGCATGATCCCTGGAAACTCTGAAAAAATGTGCAAGAATGGGGTATGCTTTCAGGTAATTTTCAGAGGCTGCAGAGGCTATGGAAGAAAATTCTCTGAAATTGCTTCAAGAACAAAGGCCTCGTGCGGCCTGGAGCAGGGCCATGTCAACAAAAAGTTAACACTGTCTGAAGATTAACAGCATGCAGAAGGTCCCGGGATATACTGGGGCTGTAGGATAATTGTACCATTCCCCAAGGCTTGTGTTTTTTGGGGAATGGGATGAGGTAGCCTTTTTGAGTGGCAGCAGTGATGCTAGGGCTGAAGACGAAGCCTAGGCCAGCCTGGGTTCTGCTCCTGAGTGCTACTCTTCATGGTGGCCTATATGGGGAGGAAGGGAATATAAAGAATTGTTTATCTTTTACTAGCTGATTACCTGGCCTTGCTTGTTTTTTTTTTTAAAGAAGTATATTTGTGCCAGAGCATTTCAAGGCCTTCTGAAGCCCCTGGCACCCTCCTCCCACATCTCTGTTCCAGCAAGGCCGACTCTGGGCCAAGGGCAGCCCAGCTGTAAGGAAAGGCAGCCAGGGCTTGACAGGGGCACTGAGGCACAGCCATTTGTGGGCCTTCTTAAGCTCACACGCCCCCTCCAACATCGTAGGAGACCTTACTTGGCAGGGTGGGCTGATCCTTGTGTCTGTACCCGTCGCCGCTGGGGCAAATCTGGAATTTATATGTATAAAACATGGTGCCTCAGAGGTTTGAATAGTATGCCTCAGTCAGTTTAAAAACCACACATGTTCAATAGAGAGAGGCAATTCTGCATACACTCAGTAGGGAGTTGCTGCTTGTTTATCAAGAGTGTCCTCTTTGCCCGCCCAAAAAGGGGTCAAAAACGCCCCCTACCCTTTGCAGACTCCGACAGTGCTTTTCTTATTACGCTTTTCTACCGATCTGCCAAGTTTGAGGTAGATTGGTGCAGAACTGAAAGTTTGTATAGAGCACATACAAACACACATCTGCACCCCACCTCTCTTTTATAGATATAGATTTGGGGGGAGGGAGTTTTGACATACCAGCAGAGTCAAGTTAGGCATTTTCTGAATTTCTGACACACTGAGGGCAGAAGGTTTGCCATCACTGTTTTTGGAGGTAGAAGTGGACTGTCTCTATGCCTGGAAGCAACATTTAATTGGCTAAGCTAGTAGCTATTGATAGTTCACTGAGAATCTGTCTACTCCCTTTCTGAAACCATATAAACATTTCATGGCACACAGTATTTTATGAGTTGATTACATGATTCATGAAGAAATATTTCCTCTCATCATGTTTAAATTAATTTCACTTGATGGCCTTGAGTACTGGTATGATGGGAAACAGGAAAACACTTCTTGTTTGCCTTTTCTTTCCTGTAAATACATCTACTCACCTCAGTCACATCTCCTCAAAGGAGCCTGTTCTCTAAGCTAAAAATCCTAACCATTGCAGGTTGTCTTCATTCACGTTTTAGTTGCCTTTTTCTGCATCTCCTGAAAAAGCACTGTATCCTTATTGATTGATATGTGCACTCCTTTAGGCAAATCAGACAAGCTGCTGAGCTTGCCTGCTGGAAAGTTAACGGCCCAACTTCGAGACCCCAGCACTGTAAGACGAGTTGAGCTCCCGTTCCTGCCCCAGCTCCTGCCCACCTAACAGTCTGAAAACATGCTAATGCGAGTAGATGAATTGGTACCACTTCGGTGGGAAGGTAACAGTGTTCCATGCATCTTTGGTATATAGTCGCGCTGGCCACATGACCACAGAAATGTCTTTGGACAATGCTGGCTCCCTTGGCTAAGAAACGGAGATGAGCACTGCCCCCAAGAGTCAGACGCAACTGGACAGGTGAAAACCTTTACCTTTATCAAATCCCCAAAATGATATGCAAGCGTTGCACAGATGGAAGGACCCATGTTTTCAGAGCAGGGGAGAGGTGTTTAAGGCACCTGCCACATCCTACATCACATTTAACTCTTTTACTAATCAGTGATCAGTGCTATATGTAGATTTTAGATAGCAATTTTCTATAGCAATGATCTGCCATGATTATGTATTACAAAATATGCCCTATGTATAATGCAGGCAGAATTAAATTACTATCTCTACTTGAAATAGACCCATCTGGACCCAATGCTAGCAATTTGGTCTCACGCTGTCTAGGGGATTGCTCCCCATACATCATCTCTCAGGTTTCTAAATTTTTTTTCAGAGCTGTAACTATCAGAGGAGAAAGCTGTAATCCCCCTCAGCCAAGGCTTCTGGTGGCCAGTTGTCCATGATTTTACTTCCCCCATGTTTCTTATCTCTTTTGTACTTTGGACTGTGACCGCAAATAAAATTATTATTATTACAAAATAAACCAAGAAAAAGAGATCAAAGAGGATCATACATTTGCATAACATTTGAAATTATTTTTTTGTACATATCAGCGCAATAATTCTCATTATTTCTTTTCTCTTATTTTTATTCTCTTTCTAAAGAGAAATTAAATTCGTCTCGCTATAATGGAGCAAATTATAACCAGTTATCTTTGGTAGTTATTTGGTTTATTGTTAAGGAACTAATTATGGATGGGCAGTTCTCAAACGCTGTCTGGCACTTCTTAGTTATTTTCCACCTGGATTTGGAATAAGCAGCCTATCAGAGAAGTTGCTTTGAATCAGAGACTATTTTATGACAGTTCTTTAGAAAGAACTCCATTCTCATTAAAGATGGATACAGGGATACCATGCCACCCAAATAACAGAGAACAACTTCCTTCTTTATATCAATAATGTATTTGCTAATCTTTCTTGCTATGTTTCAACAAGACACAACCACAATGAGGTGCTGGATATGATCCTTAGGTGCATTATGGCTTGACACCACGGTGCCCAACAAACACGAACGTTGTCTTGAAACACTGAGAGCATTATTTCCCAGCTGTCTACAGAGTACAAGGTTGACAGCAGAGAGATATTTTTCTGCAGACAAATAAATGTGGACAGTATTTCACGGAAAGCTGAAGGAAGGGAAACGACTGATCTAGTGCACGAGGTTGTTCCAGTGCATATTTAAAATGCCATGCCTGTGACCGGGTATCATGATGGATGACAGCACTGCGACAGCCATTTAATCTTTACCAAAAAGTCAACATGTACAACATCCAAATGTCTGTGCGATAAGGAAGGCGTCATGACCATTATGCCTTGCTCCCCCTTCTCACATCTTCACTCCTCAACAGCTGATCCCACTATTAAATTATTTGCCAGGAGGCCAGTAAATACTTACTAATGTTCCTGGATCTGTCCATGAACGTAGGCTGCTCTCATTTCTTCTGCTGTTTGTAAGAACGTCATTGTTTATCACTGCTCCAAGACAGTAATCATATTCCATAATGTACGGAACATGATTTTTTTCACTTTGTCTCACGCTTTAGGTTGCCGATAAAGAGCACAGATTTTTTTTTTATTACAGGTAATCCTCGCCTTAAAACAATTCATTTAATGACCTTTCTAAATTACAACCACACTAAAAAAGGTGACTTATGACCATTGCAGCATACCTATGGCCATGTGCCGCCTTGAGTGCCCCTTTGGTGAAGAGAGGCGGGGTATAAATTTAATAAATTATTATTATTAATTATGTGATTTACGTTTGGATGTTTGACAGCTGTCTCAGAGTTATGACGGTTGCAGTGTCCCAGAGTTATGTGTTCCCCTTCTGAGACCTTCTGACAAGCAAAGTCATTGGGGAAACCAGATCCACTTAACAACTGTGTTACTAATTTAACAACTGCAACAATTCCCTTAACAAATATGGCAAAAAAAGTCAGGGCAAAACTCATTTAAAAGATTTCTCATTTAACAACATAAATTTTGGGCTCAATTGTGGTCGTAAGTTGAAGACTACCTGTATTATTATTTCCGTTCACTGAGCTTGCTTGTTTTCTTGCAGACGTTTCATTACCCTAACTAGGTAACATCATCAGTACACACAGAGCACCAAGGGCCCCTCATTTCAACCCTGGGCTGCAAATATTTATTAGTATTTCTGTTCAGTTTCTCACACTTTGAGAGGGAGAGAATGTGTGTCAGTCTATTTATTATTTATTATTATTTATTTGATTTATATCCCGCCTCTCTTCCCCCGATGGGGAACTTTAATACAAAGGAAAGAAACTCCAGCACATTAATCGGTAGCAATTTTCCTTCCCACAAACCCGAGTGGAAATAAAACACACATGACACTTACAGCCAGGGTTGGGATTCAGCCAGTTCAGACCGGTTCGGGCGAACTGGATGTTAATTTTACATCTGGTTCCCCGAACAGGAAGTTGCAAGGTAAGTGCAGGAAGGCTTACTAGGCCCAAAACAGGGTGCAGGGGTGTGTGCCAGGCTCCCCTTCTGCCTATCCTGTTTTGGCTCCCAGGGGGCTACAGGGAGGCTTGCTAGGCCCAAAATGGGTCGTGTGGTGGGTTCAAGTGCGAAAGTAAGCCTTCAAAGGAGGGATAAATAAATAAATAAATAAGCAAACAAACAAATAAATAAATAAAGAGGGAGGGAGACAGAGGGAAGGGAAGGAAAAGTAAATGACATATCGATGGATGGATGGAGGGAGTTAGAAGGTGAAGGAAGGACCACAAACCTGCTGGCACTAGACCTAGCTTCAGAGGATGCTTTGAAACAGTACAGCAATCCAGGGCTTGAAGGGACCTCAGAGGTCATCTAGTCCAACCTCCTGCTCCAGCAGGAGACCTTATATTGTCTTGGTTATTTTGATGCCTCTAACACAGAGGAGAAATTCCCAGAAATCCCCAGGCATTGCCAACCTCTCCCCGCTAGTAGAAAAAAAATCTAGAGCAAAAATTTCATGCAGTATTAAAAAGAAGAATAGAAAAAGGGGCTGCTGTGTATTGTTTAATGGACTGCTAAACTGGCCACACCCACCCAGTCACATGGCCACATAGCCACACCCACCCAGTCACATGACCACCAAGAACCGATAGTAAAAAAATCTGAATCCCACCACTGCTTACAGCACGATCATAAAGCTCGGAAGAATCAAATTTATCAAAGCTTAAGTCAGACACGAAGATCCTTCTGTGAACATAAACATGAGGACACTACTGCATCAAATAAGCAATCCTACATTTGGATTCCAGATACTGTAGAGCTGCCAATATTCTGATTCCTTTCTCCCATGCATTCAGCAGCATTCTATGAAATTTAAATCTATTTAACGGTATGTGGGAATGACCTTGGGAGACAGGCGGAAGAACTGCAAACAGGACAAACCTTGTGTAAAAGGTATCGCAACTCACAGAAGGAAGGAAAGTTTGAGAAGTCTTACAGAAGGGAACCTCCCTAGTTTTCTGGAGAATACAAGGAAAGGATGGGAGACACCAATATTGCAAGGTTCTATTAATGTAGGCTTACAATAAAGATATATGTAGTTACTCTTGGTTGTCTGAAAGGGATAACAATCTTTTGGTTTTAAGGGATTTGCCAAATTTTAACAAGAAAAGAGTTCACTTCGGGATGGGAGAAAATATTCAGTAAGATGGAGGCCATGACAGAGAAGGGATCACTTTCAGGGACCTGCCAGATGTAGTTTCCTAACAGACAGGACCTTCTCTGCAAGATATAATGGGATGGGCAGATATAATCCATTTGGAAAATTCAAGCATATTTAAGTACTATTTTTCAATAGCAAAAATAGCTCTTCAATTAGTGATTATGAATTCCAGCTCTTACCATTTCTTCTCTTCTTATCCATCCCCATCTTTCCTTTCATTTTGGATAATTGAACAATTTGATTCACGTAGGGAAAAAAAAAAAGAATGACTGTTTCAAAGAATTTCTAGCCAGGACAAATGAAATGAAAATCAAGCAATGTAAAATGGCTCTTCAAAAAATACATCTTAATTAGAAAGAGGTATGTGAAAGTATTCAAATGAAAGCTTCAAATAGGAAGTGGCTTTTGGGGGGGAAGAAAGAAACCTTCAGCTGTTTTCCAATAAGGATAGTTGGTCAGTTCATACATGTGGCCTAATGAGTAGAGTAGCAGACTGGAGAGACTCAGGTGTGGTCCCCAAAGATTGCTAACTTGTGTTATCAATCTGGGCCAGGTATTCATGTTGTGTGTGGGTTTATACCACCTAGTCAG
Source organism: Boaedon fuliginosus (assembly GCA_027560395.1). Lineage (NCBI taxonomy): Eukaryota > Metazoa > Chordata > Lepidosauria > Squamata > Lamprophiidae > Boaedon > Boaedon fuliginosus. The sequence continues at coordinate 210,994 of JANHGC010008919.1, forward strand.
TCTTGATTTTTGATGACTGCATAAAATTATCTTGGCAACAGAAGTGGTTTGCCATAGTTTCCATCCTAGGGTAGGAAGGGATGACTGGCCCAAGGTCACCCTGCTGGCTCTATGTCTCAGGCAGAAGTAGAATTCTCCTGGTTTCTAATCACCACTACACCAAACATCTTACCCTAGTTCATAGAACTGCTGTCAGATCTGCCATCTTGAGCTTTTCTGTTTTGCTGGCATCCTGCCATAAACTGTAATGGGAGAGGAGGGGGCAATGGAATGTGGAGTACTGGAGGTGGGAATAGGGAAGGTAAAACAAATGGTGGGAGGGAAGAGGATTACAGCCTTGATGTACCATGACCAGAATACCCTGGAATCTGCAAGGACACCAGGCCTGAGAACAGAATGCAAAACTACATTGAGTGGCACCAAATACCAGAATGTCCCCAGAACATTCATGTCAAACAGCATGTCATTGATCAATGGTGGACTTGTCAAGGGAGAAAGGCTAGGGAATGGGACAAAGTGTAACCTTTGCGCGGGTATATTCAGATCTAGCCTTTCTTTCACTGCAACCACTAAACTTTAGTAAAAGAATCTATCAGTTGAACCAAATGGAGTTGAGGGTCTTTCTTTCCTAAAGATCTGAACTAAGGCAGGCCTGACAGCTGTAAAGATAAAATGGGACAAGCCGGTGTACTGCTTCAAGTTTCTGAAGAATAGGCAAGACATGAATGAATGAACAAATGAAGTAACTAAGTAACTGCAGCTCTACTCTACTAACCTTTTGGTCATAAAAATATATCACCTGGAAGCTTGGTCATAAAGCTAGTCACCGTCCTGATTAAGGAAATCCATTCTCCCAAATGGGTACTTTGACAATAATGTCTCAAATCAAGGTCACATGAGTGTGGGATATTGCAACTAGTCCTAAATATGAGCTAGTTGCCAAGTGTCTGAAATGCAGCCATGTGACTGCAATGGGATACGTTAAATTTTCTAATTTAACATTCTAAGTCTGAAAGCAGATTAATTCATTAAAAATTTGGAGATGCCAACTGACAGAACCAGGTCTTTAGGCCCTTACAAAAGGAGAGAAGGGTTGGGGCCAGCTTCACATCAGGGGCCAAGATGTTTTAGAGGCCAGGAGCAACAGTAGAGAAGACCTTCCTCTTGGACCCCGTCAGCTGGAATAATCAGGCTGACAGGACTTGCAGCGTGCCTCCTCTGCCGGCACAAGTGGGATGGGTCAATCCCAGTGGGGTGAGACAATCCCTCAAGTAGCCTGAACCCATTAACTCCTTGAATTGCACCTGGGAGAAGAGTGCTGACCTTGTCCATATCATCAGGGGCCACAGGAACAAACTCTTCCCAGATAACCAGACTAAGACCTGCCCTAGTCAGGAGCATTTTATCCGGCAGAAACTGGACAAACTCCTCAGCTCTACCCTGCAAGGGCTCCGCGACCTCCCCCGGTTTCAGGAGGGAGCATAAACAGAGCAGCTGGGCGACAGTCTGCAGACGTGATAAGAGCAGCATAGTAAGAACGCTTTGCCGCTTTTATCGCCACTAAGTAGGTTCCAATATGGACTCCTAGTAGTGTTTGATCAGATTCAGCTT
>JANHGC010008919.1:227687-237742 GCA_027560395.1 Boaedon fuliginosus
AGGAATCGCTCAGCGTTGCAGCACACACCAGCCTGGACTTGTCAAAAAATGTGACGTTGTTCCCCCCTCCCCCCCCATCGGCAAGAGCACAAACAGACCTGGAATCGCCTGAGTGTGGGATCGCACACCGTAAGCCCCACGAGCCTGTTCTCTACCTGAGGGAGACCGCGATCCGGGCGTAGCTCATTTTCTGTTGGAAAATGCAACGCTCAAAAGGGGAAAATGGTGGGTGACCCAAGTATAAGCCGAGGGTGACTTTTGAACCCCTTTTGGGGAGTTGAAAAACTCAGCTTATACTCGAGTATATATGGTATCACAATTTACCTTCTATTCAACTCTCATTGTCAGTCCATGATTTACAATGGTTCCTACATTCCTGAAAAAAAAAATAGCAATCTGATTAATCATTATCATCTGAGCAGGCGCTGTTTCACCCTGTAATGTCATTTTAATCATAACACCTTCATCAAAATAGCAAGAATTTGCTTCTGATGCTATATTAACGTTTTTAATTAGGAAAAAACAAAATGTTCTAATACCAATGGATAACATATTTTAAATGCTAAAAATAATAAAGTGAGAATTCCTACCATCTATATCCCTAAGTAATTGTTGCCTGCCTCAAACTGAAGTAACATGATACCACTCCTAGGATGCATTGCTTCTTCTTGTACTGATGTTGACAGAACCTATTTATCATTACTCTCATTAAAAATCAATCTCTGGTCGTTTGGGGATCTTCTGTGCTTCAGGGCTCTTGATTTTGAACCCCAAACCCAGCCTTTTAAGAGTTACAAAACCTGTATCCTAAGGTTTTAAGTCACCTTGGGCTGGATGAGAAATGGGCCGAAGAATGGTAGAATAGCAGTAGGCTCTGTCTCTTTAACCTCTATCCAGCATTAAGCATTTAATAGAAGATCAAAAATTGATGTTATTTTGCTGAAGGAAATGGATTTCTTAAAGATGATAATAAGATATGGCATCTGGATGATAGTAATTACCTTTTGCTCTCCAGATTAAATAGTCTGCACTGTGCACCCAGAGACATGTACTATAGCAGTAGGAGATGTACAGAGACATATAGCTTTAGAAGATATAAATCAATGGGAAAATCCAGGTACAACCTAGAATGGGACAGTTGCAAAAGCAGGCATATTTTACTGTTGCTTAACCCTTGTTCGAAGTCTAAGATCCCTGCCCTTTTCAGCATCTGCACATCCTGGAAGAAGTAAAGTCTACTATGGCTTCAACACTATCCCAATCTGGATGTGTTGAGACAGCAAAAAGCTGTGTGAGATTCTTTTCTACAATATTGTTAAGGTTTGACATCCCTTTGAAGAAAAGTTAGAGGGTGACTAGGTGACAGCAATATCACATTCTTTGAAAGATACGCTGATGAGACTACTGGGCTAAGACAGAGAAAGAAGTTGAAAGTAGCTATAGGCAAGTTGCTAACAACCTGTTCCCCAATGAAGGCTTCAACAAGTGATTCCTGATCTGCTTTAGGCACTGAAATGGAGTTTCTTGATCTATAGCAGGTCTAATTTTCAAACAAATCTGTCTCAGTTGTCCTGCAGGGTGCCTTGCTTTAGGGAGAGTGCAAACTGTTGATTCTCTTGGGAATCTGTGAGACTCTTCCAATGACTTTCAATGACATCAACGAAGATATCCTCAGGTCTTTTGAGCTGGGATATACAAGCACTATCTTAAAATAGTTCTCTTCCTCCTTGCATGATTCATTTGAAAGGGCGATGATGGGGGATTTTTGCTTTGCTCCATAGCAATTAAGGTATCGACTTCTCCAGGGCTCTGTTTTACTCTTGTGCTTTTAAACATCTAATTTGAAGCCCTGAAAGAAGTTAACAAGTGACATGTTGTTCACATGACTTGATGTGACATGACATGACACAAGATGTGGCACTAAACCAGAATTTGTGCACATTAATGGATTTGCCCAGGCCAATAAATGACACAGTCAAGCCGAAACATATAATATTTGTGAATAGATAATCTGCTGTGTTATATTATGGTTACCAGATTTCAAAATTCAAAAAAGACATTTGTGTGTGGTTTTGCATGACCTCGAATAAGTTGCATATTGGTTTTCATACATTTTTCATCACTTGTCCTCTACTACCTCAGCCTGTCGTTTTGATGGGGTTTTACTATGACTTATTTTCAATAACACATAATACAGGTAATCCCTGACTAATGACTATAATTGAGCCCAACATTTCTGTTGCGAAGCGAGACAGTTGTTAAGTGAGTTTTGCCCTATTTTATGACATCTCTTGCCATAGTTGTTAAGTGAATCACTGCAGTTGTTAAGTTAATGACAGGGTTGTAAAAGTGAATCTGGCTTCCCCATTGACTTGGTTTGTCAGATCACATTACCCTAGCACACTGCAATCATCATAAATGTGCCTCAGTTGCCATGCACCCAAATTTTGATCATGTGACCATGGGGATGTCATATATGTGAATAATGGTCATAAGTTCACTTTTCATATAAAGTGAAAGATTCTTTAGTTTACTCCCACTATTTCCATTGGTGGGAGACACCTTAACATGCACAGAACTTTGCATGTTTGAGGTAAAAATTAACTTTGGTTGTTCAGTTGTGTCTTGTGGGCCAAACTGTGCCCCTATTGACCAATATTGTGCTTATGTCAGTAAAGAACATACCACATTGCATGGTTACAACTAATTATCTGTCTCAAAAATATATTATCTTTCTCAAAAACATTATGTGAAATCCTTCACTTTACCAAAACCATGTGTGTGGGGGAGAAGGTAACAATTATGGAACCATCTCTTGACAATACTGTAGGCCACAAAGAATACTGTGATTTGTAACATGAGAGGAGTAGATGGGAAAGAACATGCATTTATGAATGAAATGAAACAAAAATAGTGGTTGAAAAATTGTGAAACTAAGTGAAAGGGGAAGGAGGTAAAAGATCTAAGTAATTATTGTCTGATCTTATGGAGTGGAGTTGATGAAGGAAGAAAAGATGTTGGTTTGTTAGTGAATCGACTGGATAAAATATGTGTCAGAAAGTATAAACTGATGTCATCTGGTGGTAATGGGAACTCAGAGAATGGTAATATTTGCATGTTTTGCTCTTGTAAATAATGATAATAAAAGAAGTAGAGATGAATTTTAGGAAAATCAATTAGGAATTTTAGGAAACATTTTTGGAGGGGAGTATGTTTTGTTAAGATATCCCAATGGAGGGATGGGAATGAGACAAAGGATGGCAAAATCAATGACTTGGTCAATTCAGAAACCCAAGAATATACAAGAATAGTGACTGGCGAATATTAGCTTAGAAAAAAGCCTGTTGCCTTAAATAGATGATTCAAGTGGTAATCTATTCATGTGTTTACTTAGAAAAGATGTGATGAAAAAAGCATGATTGATTTGTTTATGAGGAAAATTTCAGAGAATTAGAAAAGGATATTCTTTTCTCTCAGGCCTTCAATTTCCTTTTTTTAAAAAAATCTATTTCTTGCTCCTTTATTATGCTTTGCACAAAATTGCTTGCCACAGTGTATGTTCAGAGGTGTAATTAATCTGGCATGCAATTTTTGAGTTTATAATTCCACCACTTAAGAGGTGATAGTTAAAATATAAATGTTCATACTGAATTTTGGGATTTGAGTAACTGGTTGATAAAATATTCATTATAAAAATCAGGATACAGGATACATGGTACTTTGTTCCTTTTATTTGCCTTTTACTTAAAAGCACAAAACAATTCCTGTTCTCTTTGTTATTGTTTTTTATTCTGTCAAAATAGTCCTAGCTTTAATTTTCTTCCTCTGTACATTTAACATAATGTAATGTATTTCTATATAAATACACTATTGTTAAAAAGGCATAGATGGCTTGGGAAATTTATGTAGAGATAATGGAAACAGAATTCTCTTTTCAACACATTGCAACTTTTGGATAATTTTATTGCAAGCATATTTGTTTTAAGATGAATACCACAGCTCAGAGAGGTTGAAGTAATTCTTTTTATTCAAACCACGAAATGTATAGAGCTTAAAAAAAATGGGTAATTTTATGCAAAAAGCAGCATAAGAGTGCGTTTCAATTTCTTTCAATTGTGCAATTTTGTGTGATGGCCTGATCCCCAAATAAAGCAAAATTGCCAGAAGCACACAAATTGGCAAATCTCATGAATTTTCAACATTATTACCTTCAGATTTTTTGAGATCATGCGTACAAGGTTGGCTTTCAATCAGATATTCTATTACTCCTATGCACGATGTCATGAGATTTTAGAATTTTCACTAGATTTTTAAGACTGATAAACTGTCTTGAACTTTGCAACGGCATAAATTACTATCGTTATCGATTTCAATTTAATTTGGGAGATTATGAGTAGCGAGATAAGATAATGAAGAAGCCTTTGATTAATTAAAATAGGCATAATCCATCAAAGATTAAAACATCTTAAAATTGTAACAAATGTTACAAACAATAACAACGTACGGAAATGATAAACTACAATTACATCAGTCCAGATAAAAACTAATTAAAGACCAAGCTGCTATTGTAGGAACTGTTGTTACAAAATCTGATCAGGGCTTTATGCAAAACCTCACTTGGGGGAGGGAGCAGTAATTGTTAAAGGCTTATCTTGCTAAACGTCAGTGACTACAGGGTACCAAAAAAAAAATACTTTGAATCACGTTTCTGAGTACCAGTTGTTGGGAAGAAGCAATAAGAGGGCACTTGGTTTTCATGTCCTATCTAGATGCCAGTTAAAACAGGTAACTGTCATGATCTCCAAGACTTATATATTTGTATGTTTGCAATATTTCTGCAGCTATTAGTCCCCAAATGAAGTGCCTTTTATTTTGCACTTGTTGGGATCCTTAACTGTTGAACATGTGGGAAGCTGCCCCCACCCCCCAGAGAATGAACTATTTTGGGGAATATTAAAAGAGGCAGAATATTATATTTCCCCAAAGGAGAAATGGAGAATCATGCTCTTAAAGGCAGAAAGCAGCCCCAGTCTTCCTGCTATAGGAAAATATAAGCTGCCTCATGCAGAACCCTGAAGTCTTTAGAGATGGATATTTTGTGTCCGTTAAGAAATCCAGGCCAGCAAACAAAAACAAAATGCCTTCAAGCCCAGCTCCCCCAGGCTGGAGTTGATGGGATTAAGAATTTATATCCCCCCACCCAAATTCTAAGGACAGGACATGATCTTTAGGACGTAATAATATTAACCCATCACCACTGAAACAGTAAAAGACACAAGGCTACATTGCACAACCCCCTGGAGCATCTCAATCACCAAACCTCAGAACCCTATAAAAATCCATCCACTCACTCAGCCATTTTGTCAGCCACCCCAGAAACATGCGGCTGTCATTGAACTTTCTGGAAACCAAATAATTAGAGACCTTCTTTCCTTGTAAGCAGCCTCGGTTTTATTTCCAGTATTTTCTCCCAGCTTTGAACCAGACTGGATTTTTCTTCCCACAAACATTTCTGCAAAAAGTAGGCTTTAAGAATGGTTCTGCTTGTTCATCAAAATTAGCTTATATTTTATTTTCTGTGACAGCACTTCTAATTTTTGTTTTTATCTTATTCTCCTATCTTTTCATAAATAGGGCATCCTTTGTATCAAGTTCCAATCAAGTCACGCCTGTGTCTATGGCACATGGGCATATACAGGAGCCATGGTGGCGCAGTGGTTAGAATGCAGTACTGCAGGCTACTTCTGCTGACTGTTGATTGCCAGCAGTTCGGCAGTTCAAGTCCCACTGGCTCAAGGTTGACTCAGCCTTCCATCCTTCCAAGGTTGGTAAAATGAGGACTCAGATTGTTGGGGGCAATATGCTGATTCTGTAAACTGCTTAGAGAGGGTATAAAAGCACTATGAAGCAGCATATAAGTTTAAGTGCTAGTGCTACAGGTATTGCTTCTATTGCAATTCAGTTTGTCAGCTACGCAGTTTGGAAGCAAATTCTCTACTACAAGGCAACTGTGAACATTATGTCTTGAACCAACCCTTTTTTGTGCATCCTTTCTCTTAAAATGGACAGTTCCACATGTGGAGGTTAATGTATAAACAACAAAAGTAGGACAGTTAACATTCCACTGGCAATGACCTTGGTCCACTTGACCAAGACACGTCCACAAACACCAGTCTACATTTAATTGTTTTAGTTTTACTTCATGAACCTCATCAGTCCTTCTTTTAAAGAGAAAGATTGAGAAGTACTCCCCCGCCCCCCGATGCACTTAGTTTAGCCAGAGGATGTAATTGGAAACAGCACAGAGACTATTGATAAACGGGACTAAAGAATAAGAGCTTAACATAGGATTTACTAATAAAATAGAAAGAATACAGATGTTATTGAACTACAACTCCCTGCTGTCTCAGTCAGTACTGCAGAGAGATATAGATGTTGTAATACACATGGACATTAACAGATGGAGATTAATTTCCTTAACTAGATTTCATTTCCCAACAAAATAATATTTGAGGAACCTCTTTTGATACAATTATTTATCTGTTAAGAAATAGCAATAGCATTTAGCTCTAGATTTATATATCCCTCCATTGTGCTTTACAGCACTGAGTGTTTTACAAATGTCAACATATTGCCCCCAGCAATCTGGGTCCTCATTTTACCAACCTCGGAAGGATGGAAGGCTGAGTCAGTCATCTTGAGTCAGTCAGGATCAAACTCCTGGCTGTGGTATGCAGAGTTTGCCTGCAATATTGCATTCTACTCACTGAGCCACCTACATTTCCTAACCCTATTAGGAAACTGTGAAGCATGTTCTAAAGACCATGATTTGTTCTTCCAGAGTATTGGCATATATTTCCTGATCGATGTCTGATATGAAATGAATGTACTCTAGAGCACTGTCCATGCTCCCTTTTAGCAGTGCATTGCAAATAAATTTGAAAGTGGCGAAGAAGAGGTCTTTCCAAGAAGCACAATTGCCCAACTGAACTGCTTACATTCAGAAGTCAGTGATAAACGTCAAGGATGGTAAAAAGTACAGGTTTGTAACAAGTTAAATCTTCTTCTTAGTCTGGCCTTGGAGATTTCAAAGACCAATTGGGGAGGGAGGGAGGAACACACACATATCCAAAACGATTCTTGCTGAATGAGTAAGGGGGCCCCAGGGTACTGCAGAATGTGATAAAAATGTCACAATAGCAATCAAAGCTATGCAGTACATGTAAAAAAACCACGTGAAACTTTGATCACACCATTACAGTTGCCATCTTGACTTTTTTTTAAACCAGTTCTCTGCAGATAGCCCTGGAGAACTAGCATGCTAATATTAAACATATGCAGTACTGATAAAAAAAAACACTGGTATGCTTCATTTTTATTTTTTAGCTGCAAATATTGAGGCAATAGATCCCACACGACTGCAAATGTTCAGACTGGTGATAGCTATTCCTATATTAAGGCAGAAGGCATAATGCTTACTAAGATGTTTCAAACCACACCACCCAATATGTATTTCATTTTCGTGTTGCTATACACATTCAAACTAACAGACAAAAAGATTATTTATAACGCTCCCCCGAGGCACTGTCCAATCACAATCAAAATGAAAAAGTATACGCTAACAACAGTTAAAATCACACAAAAGCAATAAAATTGATAAACACCATGATAGATTTACAGTCACACTAAAAAGAGCATTTACTCCACAATAAATTCTACGCCTATAAACCTGATACCCCTATCACCTAACTTTACTAAAAATTTATAACAAAACCACCCTAAGCTTTTAATTTTCTTGCCATTCTGACTCCACTTGCAAATACTTCTGCCAACAGTATTCTTTATTGCATGAAGTAAAATTTCAAAATCCATCCTGTTCTTCTGTTTTGAGCACAAGAGGAGGAGACTGAATGTGCACAAAAGTTTTCCCTTTGTTTTTTACATTCGTGTCTTGATCAAACCAAAATAAGTCACTGGTATCAGCTGTATGCTAATAATGGGAGTTATACATTGTTGATGTCTTACATTGTTTAAGTAGCACTAAATTATTATTTACTCAAACTATGGACATGAATATGTATAAATAAGCACTGGGCGTCTTCTGAAATTATTATGGCTACTTCGAAACATCGGAAATCTTGCACTCATTTAATTTGCGTCTCAGTGATAGGATACAAGATCCAGCATTTTATGATTTGCAGGAAATAAGAATCCATTAAATGATTCACTGAGTATGCCCCAATGAACGGAGCTACACCAGCTTGAGAATCATTAATTCCATGGGTAGGTTTCTATTTCATTATAGTATTTCTTCTCCATATTCCATATCAATGTTTATAGTCTTCTGTTCCAAGTTTGATTTTATTTTTCACTTCCTCTCTTGTTACATTTCTTTAAAAATGTTATAAATTCATTCTTATGACTGTTCTCACTTAAGAGTTCAGAAGGGAAACATTTACACAACTAGGGAAAGAGTCAAACATGTCCCTCAGACTACAGCGGGAGCCTCCACAGCTGATCAGCCGAGAATAAAGTCAGGTTTCACCTTGGGGGTGTGAGGCCACAAGAAGAGTTTTCTAAGCTCTCAAAGGATGCTAGGTACCTTTCCTGTGGCAATGGAAAACAGCAGGAGAACAAGGAGGAGGGTTAAAGAGATGCTTGCCATTGTGACAAACAACCTAAACCTCACAAGAGGAAGAATGAAGAGCCACAGCAAATCACTGGTGAAGGTAGCAAGGCCTCCAAGAACTCCACCACCACTGTAGTAAAAATAGTAATAAGTTAATAATAATAGTAAGCTATAATTAGTAATAGTAAGCTATAGTAGCAATAGTAAGTTATAACTAGTAAGTCCCTTCTTCCCCTTCTCTTAGGTTACTGTTGCTGCTGATGTTACCGTGCTAATAGCTCTTCCTTTACCTGTTCTTGTCTTTCTTCCATGGCCTCACTTCTGTCACTGGTGGTAAGTTACTGGTTGTGGTAGGTTATTGGTTCATATACCAAAAGGATAAGAAATTAACTTGATTGGTCGTGCCACTGATTGGAACAAAGCTAGCATAAGGAGCCTTGAAGGGCTTGGCCAAAACAAAACTTTGTACGGCAACATAGGATGTGCTCATTTGTAATAGTAGTAAAAAGATATATTGTTTGGGGTAGTGGTTAAGGCAGCATGCTAGAAACCAGGTGACTGTAAGTTCTAGTCTTACCACAGGTGGTAAGGCAGCTAGGTGGCCTTGGCCTAATTCCTTTCTCTTAATTTTGGGAAGAAGGCAACAGCAAATTGCTTCTGGAAAACCTTGCCAAGAAAACTGCAGGGACTTGTCAAGGTAGTCTACAAGAATCAGACATGATTGAATAGAAAAGAAAAAAAGTAGTAACAACAGTGTCATCAATCTATAATCAGGATCACTGATTTGTAATGCCTCATTTTGTTTTCAATCATTGTTAATGACTTAAGAGTTATGTACAACTAGTCCTTGACTTTCAACCACAATTGAGCCCAAAATTTCAGCTGCTAAGTGAGACATTTATTAAGTGAATTTTGTCCCATGTTACGATCTTTCTGGCCACAGTTGTTAAGTGAATCACTGTAATTGTTAAGTTAGTGACACGGTTGTTAAATGAATCTGGCTTGCCCATTGACTTTACCTGTCAGGAGGAGGCAAAAAGTGATCACATGACCAAGGGACACTGCAACTGCCACCACCACCACCACCACCACCATCATCATCATTATTTAAATATAACAGCGTACACAGCAAACAAAATAACTATGCTGGATTTTGTATCACAACTCACTAGTCGAACACTTCCCAAGCGTTTAGGACCGTGTGATGTATCGGTGGATTATGCAAGCAGATCCCAGTAAGGTGGCCTTCTGCAACTGACTGATGGTGATTTTATCAGCGCCAATTGTTTTTAAGTGCTTTCCTAGGTCTTTGGGCACACTGGGACCACCTACACCGTTTTATGCCAGAGTCTCTGCAGTTCGATTTTCAAATCCTGATATCGGGTGATTTTTTTCAAGTTGTTTCTCAGTGATTCTACTGTCACCA
>JANHGC010008919.1:264630-280661 GCA_027560395.1 Boaedon fuliginosus
ATAGCTTACGCCCAAAAATGGAAATCATGCGATACTCCAACAGAAGGAAAATTGATAAGTAAAATTATGGAATGTGCGGAAATGAACCGACTGACTATGCTACTAAAAGATAAGGAAGATTCAAAATATTACCAAATTTGGGGGAAATGGTACAATTGGATAGAAGAAACAAATAAAATGTAAGGAGAAAAGACTCGGTGTGAAGAAAATAACGAAGATAAAGAAGAACTATGAATAGAATGGAAATATTTATATATATATATATTTTTACATAGAGCTATAGATAATTTAGAAAGAATAGAAATAAAGAATTAGAGAAACATAAGTAGAATGAAAGAGATTACTGTCAGAGGGGGAAGAAGGGGTAAAGACTACGAAACACTCTCTTTTAATATTGTAATATTTGTGAGGTTTGTTTTTGTTGTTGTATTGTCTTTTGTATTTGTTTATTGGTGTTTGTATAGTTTTTAAAAATTTTTGTATAATAAAATTTTTTCAAAAAAAAAAAAAGTAAAGGTTGTAGCCTGGAAGTGTTTATGTGCAGAGTATTTCTGCAGCGCTCTACATGGGGCTGCCCTTGAAAAGCATTCAGAGACATCAGCTGGTCCAGAATGCAGCCACGGGATTAAGGGTGTGCCTTGGTGCACCCATATAACACCTATCCTCCGCAAGCTGCACTGGCTCCCAGTGGTCTTCTGAGTGCAATGCAAGGTGCTAGTAACAACTTTTAAAGCCCTACAGGGCTTAGGAGCGGGGTACCTTTGAGACCGCCTTCTGCCACCACATGCCTCCCAACACCCAGTTAGATCCCACAGGGTCAGCCTGTTACGTGTCCTGTCAGCTAAACAATGTTGGCTGGCATGTCTCAGAGCTAAGGCCTTCTCTGGAACCAACTACCTGTGGAGATTAAAACCAGCCCTACCTTTTTGGCCTTCTGCAGAGCCACTAAGACCTGGCTCTGTCGGTGGGCCTGGAACTGATACCTCCCTCCCGGAAGAGTTTTGCTGCTGTGTGAATGTGTTATAAAATTTTTATATATTGTATTTTTATTGTATTTTATTATTGTTGTTAGCCGCCTTGAGTTGTCCTTGACCGGGGAAGAGAGGCGAGATATAAATCGAATTTAATTAATTAATTAATTAATTTCCAAGTAAAGTTAGGAAAATTCTCTCTTCTGAATATCTGGAGACCTGATGCCATGTATGAGAAATGGGATCTGAGCACATGAAGCATCTTGCTTTGTGTATGCTCTCAATGTACATAAGAAGAAAAATAAAATACATTCAACAAGAATCATCAAGAAACATAAGATACAACAGTGATAATCATAGGTTACTAATAAGCAATACTAATAAGCAATAAAATCTAATATTCAAATACTAATAAATTATAAAGATACAAGCAACGTGGTATAGTCATAAGTGAGAAGACATAGGAACTAGAAAGGGTGTGAAGAATAATATAAATACAGACTTAGTAATATTTATTTATTTATTTATTTATTGGATTTATACCCCGCCTCTCTTCACCCAAAAGGGGAACTCGAGGCGGCAATAAATAATTAATAAATAAATAATAATTTGACAGTGTTATGGAAATTATCCAGAGTGGTAAACCATTTTTATTTGTTTGACCCATCTGATTACAGAAGCATCTATATTTCCCTTAAAGAAACAAAATAAAAATCTGTATTTCCTATCAATTTTATAAATGTTCTATAGGTGAAACAGGATGATTTGAAATGTTCTGGAATCTCACCCTTGGCTTATACTCAAGTCAATAAGTTTTTCCAGTTTTCGTAGGTAAAATTAGGTACCTTGGCTTATATTCAGATCGGCTTATACTCGAGTATACAGGTACTTTTTGCTGACGGTAATAAAAGCCCAAGACTAGAGCTGCTGAAAAAGCCTAGGAACAGAGGAAGAAAGCAACAGATTCTTCTTTCAAAGAAATTTCTCTTCTTAGATGTTTGTGTTTTTTCTAAAATCACCTGCCTACTGCCCCCTGGTGGCAGCTTCTCACAATATCTACAGCTGCATATTTAGGCCATGAAAAAGACTGCTGTCTATAGAAATGAAACATGCCTGCCTAAAATCCTCAATCTTTTGAATAGAGAAACTCAACCAGATAATTGGTTTATATGCTCCTAACTGCCGCCTCCCATCCAGCCTTTTAATCTGTAATGATTCAGAGAAATTCATAGGAATATATAGTGATATCATTTCCTTGCCAAAGTTAATTCTGCCCTAATGATATTGCAACACCCACTGGCACACAGACTTTTATACCCAGTAATGAAGGAATTACGTGGTCCTGCCCATGAGTTTTTAAAAAAATTAAATTTCAAGTTCAACAATTGCCATCGAAGAGGTTTATGTCTCAGTAGAAACTTCCCAATTAAAAGCAATTCATGGGAGAGGGGATTTATTCAGGGCTGAAAAAAAAAACAATGAAGGGGCATTTTTTTACATGCTTAAAGACATATTTTGGTGATGAGCCCCTGTGCTAAGATTACAATCCAAAGTTAAAAACTCAGCAAGCCACTTAACCATCCATCGTGGGCCTATTCCTGCATCATATTAAAAATCTTACTACTCCATTCAGCTTCCTGCTTTATTTAAAGTTGGGTAATAAACATTTAGCTTCCTGGCAGCCATCAAACACAGCAGCACAATATCCTTGCCCTATCAGCTCATGTCCTATTTTGTGTTTTGTAGGTGAGGTGCCAAACAATTAATGTCTGTAGGCCTCTGCTAGAGTGCGATAAAAGAATATGCATTTTGAAAGCCTATTTTACAAAGTTGCGCCACACAGAAAAAAAATATCCTGCAATTTTATTACTGGTTCTGATCCCATTTAATGAAAGCAAATTTGTTTTCAGAATTGTTTGAAGACCGAGAGGGAGGGGGAGAAAAAAAAAATCTGCAATGTTCCCAAAAGTGGAATACTTTTGGTGCTGTGATAAAACAATCAAGCTCTGCCTTTAGTATAATATATATTTGTTGTTGAGATGTTGAGACTCTAGAATGAGCAACAAAGGATGATTAGGGAACTGGAGGCAAAACATATGAAGAACAGTTGCAGGAATTGTCAAATTTAATGAAAAAGAAGGATTAGGGATAACATGATAGCAGTGTTCCAATATCTAAGGGGCTGCCACAAAGAAGAGGGAGCCAACCTATTCTCAAAGCAGGACACGAAGCAATGGATGAAAATTAATCAAGGAGAGGAGCAACTTAGAATTAAGAAGAAATTTCCTGACAGAACAATTAATACAGATAGCCCTCAACATACAATTACAATTGGGACAAGAATTTTCATGACTAAGCAAGGCGATTGTTAAATGTCATGCCTGATTATATGACTCTTTTGCCATGGTTGTTAAGTGAATCACTGAAGTTGTTAAATGAATCGTGTGGTTGTTAAGTAAATTGGCTTGCAACACTGACTTCACTTGTTGGAAGCAGCTGAGAAGGTCGCAAATGATGATCATGTGACCCTAGGACAGTGATGGCGAACCTTTTCGGCACTGAGTGCCCAAACTGGAACCCGTGTGTATGCATGTGCACGTGCTGGAGCGCCGGAAACCTGAAGACCAGCTGGCCTGGCGTTTTTGGGGATGTTTTCAGGCTGTTTTTGGGGCCGTTTAAAGGCTGTTTTTGGCCTGAAAGCAGTCCGAAAAGTGACCTGTTTTGGGTGGCGTTTTCAGGCCATTTTTGTCCCAAAAACAGTCTGAAAAATGTTTTTCAGACTGTTTTCCGGCACTCCGGCACCCATGAAGACCAGATAGCCACCAAAAACCAGAAGAGCAGCTGGTGACGGCGCATTTTCCCACTGAGAGGGCTCTGTGTGCCACCTCTGGCACGCCTGCCATAGCTTCGCCATCACGGTATACACATCATTGTGTATACTAGGCTGAACATGTCCATATGGAACATATGATATTTTAACTTTGTTTATGAATAATCTTCGCAGAATTCTCTAACTGCCCATGGTATTTCCTTAAAGCGTTTCTTTTGCAGAATACAAAATATTGTACAAAAATAGTTCCACTGAAAATAAATGTAAATAAAGCTGACAAGCATTCTTTAAAAAACCCCAAAGCTTAAATTGTGTTAAGAATAAATTTAAATTATACTGAATCTATTCACAGACAAAATGATGATTTCTGATAAACAGTGTCAATCCAGGTTAAGAAACTCAAAACAAAAGAAAATAAAATGAAATTCAATAATTCATTTCTTGGGTTCCAGATTGTATCATTTAATTTTATTTATTCCACTGAGATATGTTTATCTCCAGTCAGTAAGAAACTCAAATATTGCATTTATATTTAGAAACTTTTGGAAGCATCAGATTTTAAATCAGGTTATATGTACTATTTGTCCATCTAGCTTAGCACTGACTAGAAGTAGGTCAGTGGACATTGCTCTTCAGACAAACTCTTTCTGCTCTTCCTGCTAACCACAAAGAATAATGACTCATAAACTTTCAATACCACAACAGACCTTAAGTAAATATTATAGTTTTCAAGGGATGGACACTGGGAAAATAATCTAATCTATGGGGTTATCATTTTTTGCAGTACATATACACAAGACAGCATTTTCAATCTAGAATGCAAAGCAATTCTTTGGAACTAATTATACTGCTAGGAGCTGTTAAGACAGTAAAATGGCTAACTGAAAATTAGTCAGTAGGAATCATGATACTTGTGGCCTGAAGGAATTTTTTTCTGATTTTTTAAAATAAGAATAATTATAATAACTTTGCATAGTTTGTGATGAACCTGGACAAAGCTCTTAATCTTGAAATATGTTCCATTGGACAATAGAATTTTGTTCAATATGTTATCGTTTATTTAAATAGCATGGTGAACAAAATTCTGTTGTCCAGTGGAGCATATTTCAAGATTAAGAGCTTTGTCCTAATTAATCACAAACTATGCAAAATTGAGGGATGGAATAGTAACAACTTTGTTCAACAAATAGGGCAACAATTTGGAATGTGAATCAAATGTTTTTTTTTTCATCAAACACTTTTTCAAATATCCAGTTCTATAAATCTGGTTGACCAACTTGGTATCTTCCAGATGTATTAGAAAATTTCCATCACCCACAGTCTCATGGCCAGTATTGGCTAACAATACTAAGATATGAGATAGCCCCTATGGGGGAAACTAGTATTAACAAAGGGTGAGCAATATGGGAAGAAAATATACAGTACTTGGACTCAGATTTTCTATAAACTAAAAGATACCATATTCCACCTCAAATGAAAATTAAAATAAAATATGCAAATATTTGCTTGAGACAAAATTCACTCAGAAGCTAAATATCTTTTGAACTTTAGCATAAAACAAATCTGAATGCCATGATTTTCAGTAATGTAAAAACACTACTAAGGAGTTTTGAAGAAACTAAAATATGCTTTCCCCTTTTGATATATCAATGTGATCAACTCCCCTGGAAAAGTTTTTCAGAGGATAGAAAAGGCTATGATATGTATGTATGTGTGTATGTGAAACAGGTGTGTGAGCTTTTCCATATTGGAAAAATCATTGCCTTCATTTACATGTTCATTTATCCCGCCATCCCAAGATCACCACGACACTGAACTGGATATACTAAACAGTGAATAAAACAAGAACTTGTAATACTGTATGTCAGGGAATTGGGCAGCAGGTGTACAAAATGGAGTCAGAGACACTGACACGAACTTGTAGTTTTATAAAAAACTAGCTGATTAACCGGCCTTGCTAGTTTTTTTTTTTTTTTAGAGAAGTGTATTTGTGGCACAGCATTTGCGGGCCTTCTGAAGCCCCCAGTGCACCCTCCAACATCGTTTGCAGGCCTTCTTAAGCTTCTGGTGGCCCCTCCTACATCTCTGCTCCGGCAAGGCCGTCTCTGAGGAAAGGCAACTGGGGTTTAACGGGCACTGGCCCGCAGCCGTTTGCGGGCCTTAAGCCCCCACGCCCCTCCAACATTGTAGGCAACCTTACTTAGCAGGGTGGGCTGCTCCATGTGTCTTGGGCCTGTTGCCGCTGGGGCAAATCTGGAATTTATATGTATAAAACATGGCGCCTCAGATGTTTGAATATGGTGCCTCAGTCAATTTGAAAACTGCACATGCTCCGTAGAGAGGTAAAACTGCACATGCTCAGTAGAGAGTTGCTGCTTGTTCGTTAAGAGTGACCTCTTTGCCCTCTACCATTTTGTGACCCCCGACAGTGCTGATCTTACTACGCTTTGCTACCTATCTGCCATGTTTGAGGTGGATTGGTGCAGGACTGTATAGAGCACATACAAACAAACATCTGCACCCCACCCCTCTTTTATAGATATAGATAAATATATTTTACACATCTATATAGAGAGCAAACAAGATAGTCAGGAACACAGGCACATCAAGAGGTAAAATCACAGAGCATACTCACAGAAGAAAAAGGCGGGAAAAAGGAAATTCCCCCTCCAGACCCACAGCAACAAATCACAGCACAGATTGCCTCATGCAGGAGCCAGCATTTCTGCATAGTTAACCAATCAACTATAACTGTGTTCTGTGTTTTACAACCCCACTGCTCCAACTACTTAATTTAAACATCTTAATACTGTAGCACAAAACTGTAGCCTAACTAATCACTGCATTGCTACAAACAGTATGAACGATTTACCATTGTATTGCAATAGTATGCAAGCTTTACTTATGCTGTCCTATATCAGATCTTCATAAAACTAAGAATCAGGAAGTAACAGGCTTTGCAGTGTTTTAAACTTATTACACTGGCTTGCAATTCCAGCACAATGAGCAATATCTACATAATCAGTGATGATTAACAAATAAAGCAATTATAGCGAATGCTTTCAGCATCAGAGATAATTGGCAGGAGAGAAAAGCGTTGTATAGCAGCCATTATTTTGATTATTTGGTTCTCCTCAATCTTTCCTAATGCAGCACTATAAAATTAAAATAAGAAGCTTGAAACTTCAGACTTTCAAGCGTATCAAAAGCAAATCTCCCTATGTTCACAGAGAGTCAGTGTAAAGTCAATGAAAAGTCAATATAAAAAGGATAGAACTTTGAATTGTCCTAAACCAGTTAGCCACTAGTTTCTATTAAATGCAGTTATTCATACATTCTCCTAGGCTACAAAATGTAGAAGTAAACAGAATCTGACATAATATATCTTTGCTTCAGTCCCTTGGAACTGCTGCCTTTGAGACGAAGTGTTGCACACTATCTCTCTTTAGCGTAGCTGCAAACATTACGAAGAAAGTCAAAAGGAGTTCCAACATATGCTATTTCTAAGGATTTAAAAGAATCTCTTCGCAATTTCATTCTCGATTGTTGCCTCCCCATTTTATTCATATATCCGTAGTATGGTTGCCAGATCTGTCAAAAGAACACTCCTTAATTACAGTTCATGGGTACACATTAATTGAAGCTTTTTTTTTTTTTTAGAATGTTGCAAATGAGCACTGAAAAATTCTTAACATTTCAACTGGTTCAAAATGCTGCAATCAACTTGCTGAATGGCACTGGCATCACTGACAACTGAATACTTTGTTGGCTAGCTATGCTGAGATCAACCAGTAGGTTTTAAAACGGTTGTGTTTCCTCTTCCTAATGTGACAGCTGCACTACTTCCCCATTTTGGCCCAGAGTCCTCACAAGCACAGATGAAAGAGAAGCAATTCTAGATACATACGATGCCAGATTGAGCCATAGATCTAATGAGATTAAACCATGTGAGTCTCTGAAGGCTACTCAGCTGATACACCACAAAAACAAAATATTTGGATTCACGTATCACACTGTGCCACTGGTTTGTTTGCTGTAGACTTAGCATGTGTCAGACCTCCTCTGTCACAGCATGTTGTATGAACACTGTGAATTATAGATGATAGTTATGGGTGAACCTAGCCAATTGTGCCTGAGTCAACAAAACAAACCACAGATAAAGAATAAATCTGACTGAAATCTTATTCTTCTCCAGTGCCAGCTTCAGATCTGAAGAACCATGCACATAATGGCCATTTGGGAGAGCTATCTTCTCTTAATGGGCCTTGCTGGTTTTATTTATTCACTTAATACCCTGCCAGCTTCAACCGACTCTCGGCAGTTGACAGTAATAAATTAACACAACACATAGTAAAACAATAATGACATAATAAAATTATAAAAAGTGCAACACAGTAAAAAAAAAACCACATTCCCTAACAACCATGTATCTTCTAGCTTAGGCACCAAATGTCTTGTAAGATAGCCTTCTTTTCTAATAGGACAATTGTTCAGTGATGCCAGATGCTGTCATGGACCTGGTCTTCTTTAAAAGATTATTGAATATATATACATCATGTCACCTCTGTCTGGATTCATACACATATTTGTAACATATATACTGTCCTAAGCCACGTGTCTTCAGGGACTTAAACGCAATCAATTCAATAAGCCCTAATTATTATTATAGTCAATAAAAACCATGTTTCAGCACAAAAGCTGGTCAGCTATTTTTTCTTGTTTTTTAAGAAACTTTTTAAATATTACTGACTGAACTATAACCTGATCTAACTTGTAGGTGCTTACTTACATTTTTCTTTCTATTCCTGTTTTGTTCACTCCTGAAGTACATAACCTCTTATTTTCTGTGTAAAATAATTATAGATTTAGACTGCTAACAAATAATATCATTATTTTTTTTCTACCAAGGCGTGCAAAAGACAAGATAGGAAGAATTGCAAAATTCTTGAGAGAAGAAATCTAATGTTAACTCTCAACACAAGTCAAATGAGCATAAACTAATATTGCAGGAATTTTGGACTTTATTACTTTAGATTCAAAATGGAAGCTTGCATATGAACTTCCAGAAGAGACAGAAAGGTTTAGTAGCATCGCCTTCAGTGCTATCTTATTTTATTTTTTATTTCCATAAGTGCAAATATTAAGGTATGACATTAATTTCCTACTGGTTCACATGGTAAAGATACAGTATGAATTCTACCATTTCACTTCACAAAAACATGTCCTTTTGCACTTACCCTTCAGGGATACCAAATATTTCTTAGGTGTGATAAGTATAAATGTCCTGTGAAAGGATCTTTGCAAAATGTTTACTTTTCATAATGCACTCCAACACACATATGTTTTTCAAGATTGCTCCAATGTTCTGAACTTTATTATGTCTGCCTCAAAGCTACCTGAATGTAGCCATCCCAACAAAACATTTTCAAACACAAGAACAACTTGTAAGAGCATGTTGGCATCATTACTGTAACACAGAGAGTTGTTCTTGGCATTATGTACGATGCTGTGTCCTTGTAAGTTTGCATTTGCTTAATGGTATTGTGGATTTCAAACTGATGTTTCAGGGTCCTTGACCAGATTTTTCAAGGCTAGATAATTTACTCTGGCATACGTATAAATAGATATTTGGAAGTTTCTAAAAGGAAGATAAAAACTAATAATTAATTAATATAGAGTAAAAAAAGAAGAATCAAGAGCTAAATGTGCAAAAGGAAAGAAAAAAAGATAAAAAGTAGTAGCTTCTGATCTTCTTTATAAGTTATAAGTACAATTATAAATTGCAACATTACATAGGGCAAAACATCTACTTCTTTTGTTTAGAATTGTTTAGAATTGTGCTAGTCAACCACTTTCTTTTAGAGATGCTCAGCTTTGGAGATATGAAGTTTCCAATAGGTAGACAAGAACTACTATACCAAAATACTAGATTTAAAAATTAAGGAAGATTAAGTAGACATATTCAAGCAGGATATAGGAGATCAACAGGCTGAGCCTAACGGAGGAATCAAACGAATCATAAGTCATGAATCCCTTGCACACCTGCAAAAGATCTAAGTCCAGCCCACCTTGAATTCCTTTCTTATCTCCCACTCAGTTCCCTTAACCGCTAGTTGGTCAGATTCTTGTAGAGAGCTTATGCTTGAAATAAATATTTATACAGTGGAAACTCTGGTTGTGAACGCTTCCGTTCGCAACCAAATCAGGGGACAAACAATTTTTTCCCCCTCTGGTCCCGAATGGGTGCTCAGGTGGCGGACAAACAGCCGCACTGATTTCCTTTCCATGCTGATTTCCCCTTCTGTGTCACACCATTTTGGTTTTTTATGCACATGCACTTCTGGTAACGACGTAATCGGGTGACGACCGAATTCTCGGAACGGATTACGGTCGTCACCAAAGGTTCCACTGTACTCATCTGAACTGCCTGAATCTCCTGATTTCCCCGGCGTTTCACACAGAGCTTGGAGAACAATATTATGGATAAAAACTGAAACGTAAATAAAAAAGCTGGAAATCAGGATCAGGGTAAATGGTCCTAAAATAAATTTGGTTTCTGCACATGAAAGACAATTGGAAAGCATACAAACAGTGAGATCTCTGTGGTTGCTCAATGGGATTTAGATTCTATTTTCCGAATAGAATTGAAGAATTAGCCAGCTATACTTCATCCTGCAACCACAGGACTACTATGAAAGGAAGTTTCATATGTCGGCATGGTTTCATTTACACAATTAGAGAAAGCATGAGCATCACATTCAGCTCAGTAAGTGGTGACAGTGGAGTCATCATGGAGTGGGAAAGATTCAAGCCCAGTATAATTTTTATGCTGGCGTATAGCTTTTTGTAGTGAGTTCAACACCCCCCGCAAATGCAAATAAGTGTGCCTTACATATTTCTGGGCATATTTAGATCATCTAACTTTTTTACTATTATTTTTAATCACGACATCCATGTTATGATACCTACAGAGGATGGTGTAATTACTGTAAGTAAAATATCTGCAGATTTTAAAGTAACAGATGGGAACTTTCTCCAACAGTCTGGCATTATTGTTGGTATTGTTCTTACAATGATCCAGGTTCGTGGGCAACCAGTTTCAGGAAGGAGGAAAGATAGAGCAACTGGGAGACTTATAGATTCTCTAAAGACTTTTGTCAGTCCTGTATTCTTAGAAATCTTGTAAGTTTTACGGATTACTATACTTTACAAGTTGTAATTTTCTCTAAGTAAAGCATTTGTCTGCATTTCTGGTGCAAGATACACCTGGTGGGACCCAGAAGAAGGGCCTTCTCCATGGTGGTTCCCTCTCTCTGGAACATCATCCCCCCAGAGATTAGAACGGCCCCACCCTAATACTCTTCCAGAAGGCTCTAAAGACCTGGTTCTGCCAGCAGGCCTGGGGAACCCAGAGCGGGATGGAACCCATTAAATGGCTTGTGTGATTTGCGGTTGCGGGGTTGATTTTATTATATATTAATTTGTTTGATTATTTTAATTAGTTTTATTGTTTTAAATGAGGTTTTATATTCTGTAAGCTGCCTTGAGTGACCATGGGTGAATAGGCGGCAACATAAATTCAACAAATAAATAAGCAAAGATGACCAAGAGAAAAATCTTTCCAATGAGAGAGCTAGGGTGACTTTTCTCCTGTAGATGGCAGTGAAGAAAAGAAAATAGGAAGGAAAGGAGGAAAATGCCATCCCCATAACAGAGATGAGTTCTTGGCTATGTCTCCACCTGTTTTGGAGATGAATGTATTCTTCTTTCTAGGAATTTTAACAATCTTGTAACCAATGCTACAATCTATTCAGTGGTTACGATTTGTGCCATCTTCATTTCTTACTGTTCTAAATGCTCCAAAATGGGTAGTAATAATGTAGTAACAATGAAACAAAATGCCTTCCTGTGGGAGAGATTAAGAATCATTATGGGCAGCCTAATATACTTATTAATCTGAAGATTGCCTTAAAAACAAACTCTTGTTTTTAATTACTAGGCAGTTATTATGCAATATTATGACAAAAGGAGAAGAGGATGGCAGAGGATGAGATGGTTAGATAGTGTCATTGATGCAATGAATATGAAATTAGGCAAACTTGGGAGATGGGGAAGGACGGGGGGATGGCATGGTTGGTCCATGGGGTTGTGAAGAGTTATTTATTTTATTTATTTATTAGACTTATACCCCGCCCCTCTTCCCTGGTCAAGGGGAACTTGAGGCGTTAAGACATGACTTAGTGACTGAACAACAGCAACAAATGAAATATTATGGCATGTTTCTTTGAGCATTGGACAAACACCATTATAAACAGTACTGTATTGTTTACTTTTTTCACTTTTCACATGGACAGACTTCCTCCTGAAAAGATTTTTTTTTTAAGACTGCAATTACAACTAGATATAAAATCTGGGAAACTGTTTTTATACAACAGATTTAGTAATAGAAATATCTTATATATACAGCTGGACACATAACATTTTAGACATGAACGTAAACACACAAATGCAGGTAGCCCTTGACTTATGAACAGTCACTTAGCGCACTCCACAATCACATGATTATATTTTGGGCACTTGGCAACCGGCCTTCATTTACGGCTGTTTGTAGTGTCCTGTGGTCACATGACCATGATTTTTTTTTTGGTGGAGGGAGTGTAAACTAGCTTTTACTTCTGGTTTCTGGCAAAACACACCCATATTGGTTATTTGTTTAACAGTCACAGTGTTTGCTTAACAGCTTCTGCAAAAAAGGTAGTAAAATCAGGCACCCTGCTTAAGAACTGATATGATATATGACTATAATTTAGTTATGGTTCTAAGCTGAGGACTCTGCAATACAAAATATCACCTCATAGTGCCTTAGTAACAGGCCTTCCATTTTCTGGGCTCCATTCTCACTCTAGTCTAGCCCAACATTTAGGGAAAGAATCAGTTCTTCACAGCCTGGTAGAAAAGAGGAAACTTACAAGAGGGGAGGCTGTTCCACAGGCCATGAACATCTGTGCACAAGGCACACCTCCTAGCTTCCACCAGATGCCAACATTTAAGGGAAGAGACATGTCGGTTTTCTTACAGAAGCTGAACTGAATTTAATGCATTTTAATAGCCTCCACAACAGGGGTTTAGAGGGGAATATGCAAAAAAAAAAAAGGGCTCAATGAGGAATATGTACCCGAACCATTTTCAGCAGCCAGTCAAGAATATCACTTTGATGTGAAGGATTTCTTTTCCTCCACTTTATATTCAAGACATATGCATGCAAAAGGAAGGCAAGCTTGAGAAATAATAAAGCACTGGTGGACTGAGGTTTCTTCTGCATCTACCTCACAGGTAATTGGCAGCCACTCTGGCGTTAGAAGTTACCACTGATTAAAACAAAAAGACCAGAGAAAGTCCAAGTAAAACTAAAAAAAAAAAAATAGTGCCAATTACTGTGAAACGACACAAATTGAGAAGAAAACTTGAAAAATAAAAATTAAGCTATTAAAGCCATATTATAAATTCCCTTGAGGCTTCATTTAGGGCACATTTGAACAAAATGCACTCATTGAAATATCTCTGTCTCAAAAGTTTCATCCTTTCATTACTGGTGCCATTGTTCTTCCTTCACCCACCCTTTTAACCCAATGCACATAAACTTTCCAAGAAATTTAGAGTCTGTGTGATCTGCTGCTGCTGCTGCTTTTCCTTGCTCATTGCAGTCTGTGAATTAACTGCACTTGGATTATGAAGAATGGCAAGTAAATAGACAAAATCGGAAAAAAAGTGTTGCAGCCAAACTAAGGATTCACTTGTCAAGAAAACTGAATGGGTGTATCCATAGAAGTATTCCATGACTTATGATTAGAATTGGAATCAGAATGCCCATTACTAAGTGAGGCAGCCATTAAATAAATTGTGCTTCATTTTACTATCCTTTTGTCCTTGATCATTTAATACAGGGGTGTCAAACTGGCGGCCCGCAGGCCGGATGTGTCATGCAGAGGCCGCACCCACCCCAGCTCCACGAATGGGGGGGAACATCGTGAAACATCACATGATGGCAACGTGATGCGGCGAGTTTGACATCTGTGATTTAATACATCCCCATGGTCATTAAGTGAATCATATGCTTGTTAAGCAAATCTTATTATAATAGTTTCCTCTATTGACTTTACTTGTTGGAAGCTGGTGGGGAAACAGCAATCATGTGACCCCCCTGGATGATCTGGACATATATGGGAGGTTTTTTTAAACATACATTTTGAAACGAACACTGGGAGAACATGACTTACATACATGGTAATGTCAGAATTTACTATAGCAAAAGTATAAGGGCCAGGATATTATTTTGCCTGTTTTATACAATCTGAATAACTAGAGGCATTATATTGAGCAGACTGTGAAACTGCCATGTTGGCTGAATGTATAAACATCAACATTATTTTAAAGTTATTGATTCCATCCGAAGCAACTAAAATGTAACTATGGACTTGGAGGCTACAATTTACAGATGCAATGAATTCAGGGCTTGCATAGTCTAATAGGCCTCGACCTTGGTGAATGGGATGCCTTTCTTATATCCTGTTGTTGGAGCCATTTAAAAATAATTGATCAGCTTCATAACGAAATATTAACAACTCTGCTGTATGAATGTAACGTTTAATACAGGCAGAAAAACAAGAACATTTATTCTATCTTTTTAGAAGCAAGTCCAAACTTACTCCAATGAGCTTCATATTTTGCTCCCTTCAAAAAAGCATTTCTCACTTTTATGCACAGCCAAACATGTCTCTGTCCCTGTATGTATGCTCTATGGTGAATTGAATTCCATTTGAAATAAAAAAACCAGCGAGCTAATCTCAAACAGCAAGCTCAAGCGTAACAGACTTTTTAAAAGTTCACGTAAAACTGATCCCAGCTTTGATATAGTCCATCTCAGCTATTAACTGAAAATGCTACTCTGAAGTAACTGAATTCTATAGTGGGCTTATTTAAACGGATTAACATAGAAAATGGAGCCTCCTGCATTAAGATCATAGTTGTTGAATATCACCTCTGACTTGATGGGAGATAATTGGCATGTTTGCAGGATATCCCCAATTTCACCCCAATTTAGTGCCCTCGAGTTCCCTTTGACCGGGGAAATGAGGCGGGGTATAAATCCAATAAATAAATAAATAAATAATACATTCTCTTTCTCATACGTATTTTTCCAAATTGCTTTTTTTTTTTTTTTACTTGTAGCTGAAATGCAGTTCTTAGAAATAGGAGGCGGTGGCTTGAATGGTTGTAACATTGGGCAGGATGTTAGCAAGCTCCTGTTTGAGACCCTAGACCTGCTGTGGGATGGGGTTGAGGTCCGGTCTTTCACTCCAGCTTCTGCCAGGTCATGAAAGGAGCACCCAACTGGGCATTCCCAGAGCAATGGTGATGTCACCGACCAATCCTTTCGACCCAGAAGTGCTTCACTGTTTCTGACACAAGTGCAGAAGCAGTTCTTGGAAGTGTAAACCCTTTCATACTGATTCATAAACATTGAATTGAACTAATAAACATATCTTTAATAATAATTCAGCTTTTTAGGTCACACAGAGCTCTGCATCTGAAGTTTACTGTCAGCTAAGATATAGAAGTCAATATTTTCAGAGAGCAAGATAGGAAGGCGGCAAAATTAATCAGATGGATTAATAGACTAATTTATTCTGTCTTGCTGTAGTTTCTCATCAAACAGGTTTGGTGGATTAATTGGGGAGGGCAGAAGATGATGGGGGAACAATTGTTTAACTTGCAGTATTTGGGGGTTTCTTAACTATGAGGAACAGTGGTTCTCTATCCCGCTTTAAAAAGTCTGTTCTTAACAGACATAACAAAACTTGAGAAAAGCAGGAAGGTTACCTCTTTCTAATATTCCTGTAATGGTTCAGAATTAATTTGAAGATGTAAGCATAATACTCACCATATGAAACACTGGCTGATATTAATAAAAGCACCACAAAAATACACTTCTGGCAATGTTCTGAGATAATTTATTCAAACGGCAATTTCCATTGCATTCTATATTAATACCATGTTTCCCCGAAAATAAGACCCTGTCTTATATATTTTTTGCCACCCAAAAAGGCACTCAGTTTTATTTTCGGGGGGTGTCATCCACTGACTATCCTATGCGTTAGGAGCATGTGTATGTTGGGTGGACGTGTAAAAATCAAGCTAGGTCTTACTTTCAGGGGAGGTCGTATTTTCAG
>JANHGC010008925.1:16898-34380 GCA_027560395.1 Boaedon fuliginosus
AAGGTCACCAAGAAAGATAAGAGGGTGAGGACAAGTGGCTGCCCACATAAGAAGATCAGATAACTTATTAGTATGACTAATCTCGTAGACTGGGGCTCTATAACATAGTAAAAAGTGAACTGAGGTATTCAGGGATAGTTTGCAGACAATGGTTTCAGGAAGAGTAAGTTTCTGAGTAACATGTATGTCTTTCAAATTTAAGGACTTTTTGTAGAAGATTGCAACACCTCCCCCTCTTCGGTTATCACAGTCAGATTGGAGAACGTGATAGTAGCTTACTGAGATAGTAGAGTCTTGAAAAGACTCATTTAACTACATCTCACAGACAAAAATAAGGTCAAATGAGGCCTCTTTTAGAAGCAGGAATTCAGGTAATTTGTTAGCGAGGCTTCATGCATTAAACATTTTGCATTTGAGGCCAGAAGGGATGGACCTGGATGAAATTGGGGACATGCATACCTAGTTCTAGTTGTTGGGGGGGGGTGTTGATTGGATGCGGTTGAATGTCTTATGTTTAATACAGTCGGCTCGATAGTCTATATAAAGGTCAGTCTCTCCTTGGTCTTGACATCTTTTGAGCTCAGAGTGTGCACGTTGAAGAATGGATAAGTCAGGACGTGAATGGAGTTTCTTGTGGTTAATGGAGTTTTTGACAAGTGAGTTAATTGACTATATAAATTTGCGTTAGCTGATTTCATTTTTATGAATGACTCTGCAGAATCTTGGGGCTGAAGATCCGTCACTGTACTTGAAGTCAGGACCATCTCGGGAGTCTTCAATGATGTCATCAGGAATGATAGTTGCAGCCTGGAAGTTTCTAATAATCTCACGAACCGTAGTGATGTCTGATTGGTTGGATTCTTCTAGACCAAAGAGGATGGCATTGGAACATTTCCATTCTCGTTCGATCACGTCCTTGATGAGGGTGGAAATTGAGATGTTATGAGCTGGATTCATAACAGGAATATTAGAAGTGTTAGTGATATCCTGACGCTTAGTATGATGAGGGGATTATTGAGTGGGATAATGAAGGATGACATGAATTTGAGATACTGGTGTTTCATTATTTTGTGGTTTGTCCTTTTTCACTAGAGATGTTAAACAAGCTTCCAAGGAATCCATTCGTTCTAGCAGAACAATAAATTTATCAAATTTGGGCATACAGGAAGGACAGAATAGAGGGAATTTAAACTTAGAGGTTATTAGAGTTGTTGAATGAAAAAACTGGGCTATGTTTTTGTTTAACCCCAGACATTTGTAGTGACCATGAGAGTCACATAGAGAACATTTCATGGAGTTCTCATCAATTTTAAATTCTTCATTACAAATGAAGCAAGGTTCATGGGAAACATGGTTATTTGTCATCTTTGTTTTTGGAGTGGACTTGGCAGTTGAATACGAATACCTAACCTAACCGAAATGCGCTAAGATTAGAATGCCCAGAATCATGGATTCATCAACCTCTGCCTCACTACGTACTTTCATATTATTCCCTTGTGAGGGTTTTTTTTTTTAGCCAACCTTTTTGAGAGAAAAAGTGCTGGGACAGAGTCTCTCCAGTAGGAGAGGAACTTCAGTGCTGGACTGAGAGCTTGCTTTAGAAAGATCCAAGCTTTTTTTCTCCAGCTCAGTGCTGTTCCTTTCTGAACATGGAGGGGAACTATCTGCATCTCTTCAGCAGGTAGTTCTTTCGCTTCATCCACTTAATGACCCCTGTGGTTGCTTAAAATTATTGCATCTAGGAGAGCCAGGAAGTGGTAGTAAATTTGAGTTAAGTAATATACGATCGTAATTCCAGATTTGGCTACAGTCATAAGTCAAGAACTACCTGTATCACCATAGAAACCCTAATTTTACTGTTTATTTTTTACATATGAACTGATCATGATTGGTGCTTGTTTCTTGTATTATGCATGAAATCAGTGCTAGGAATCATAAAGCAGTTTTTTAAGTCTATTAACATAAGAGCTTTTTTCCCTGTGGAGAATTAGATGTGTAGCCTCTGTATTGTCAAATTTGGTAAATGGGGTTTGGTTGAAACTGTATTTAAAATCAGTTAATAGCAGTATAAATACCCTTGAGGAAACTGTGTGTTTTATGTGATCTTAAATTTCACATAAGGAGAATCTATATAAGATGTTCTATAGGTGGCATTTGGCTCCATCAAGATTAGCAAGGATGTTCAAAGACAAATCTGCAAAATGTTGGAAGTGTCATCAGATACCAGGATCGTATCATCATATGTGGTGGACATGTGCAGAAGCAAAACATATTGGGTAAATATACACTCATGGCTAGAAAAGATGACAATGCAATACATTGAATTTATTTATTTATTACATTTTGATGCCGCCCAATTCCCGATGGACTCTAAGCGGCTTACAACATGGACAGCAATAGCACTCAGATGTTATATACTGCTTATCAGAGCTTTACCACACTCCCCAAGCAGTTACAGAGTCAGTTTATTGCCTCCAACAATATGGGTCCTCATTTCACTGACCTTCGAAAGGATGGAGGGCTGAGTCAACCTTGATCCTGGTGGGATTCGATCTAACAACCTCCTGAACAAGTCAGCAGAGAATGCAGGGCTGCATTTAACCACTGCGCCACCGAGGCTCAGTGAATTGAATTGAAACCTGAAATATTTTTGTTGGGGATATTGCTGGATTCTAAAAGTAAGGAAGATACGTATTTGATTATCCATGTATTGACTGCAGCGAGGATTGTATTTGCACAAAATTGGAAGAGTGAAAGGAAGAGAAAGTAATAGCTAAAAATTTAGAATGCGCAGAAATGAGCAGGTTAACATTAGCAATTAAAGAAAAGAAAAAGATACAGAATATTATAAAGTTTGCGAGTACTTTTATCGATTGACAGAGAATATATATGAAAAAGGATAATAGAAGACATTAAATGTTGAACAGGTAACCATTAATGTAGGAACAAATACTGGTATGTGAATGAAATTTATAAAAATGTATTTCAGGGTTGCACACACTATTTGTAACCCGTCTCTGACACACTGTTTGATGGATAATGTTTTATAAATAAAATAATAAAATAGCTTTTTAAAAAATTCATGTATAAAATATTAACTCTGCATGTGCCTGTTACTGAGCTATAGTTCCTGAATAAACCTAAATTATAGGGTAAGCAACCTAGTGGCCTCGATTCATTGTGATCTACAACTATCATTCCTGACCACTAGCCATGCACATTATGACAGAGCAGAATCCTGGTTACTTAAATCTTAATTCTACTAGAGCAGTGGTTCT
This sequence comes from Boaedon fuliginosus, assembly GCA_027560395.1. Lineage (NCBI taxonomy): Eukaryota > Metazoa > Chordata > Lepidosauria > Squamata > Lamprophiidae > Boaedon > Boaedon fuliginosus. The sequence continues at coordinate 20,177 of JANHGC010008925.1, forward strand.
CAACCTTCCTAATGCCGTGACTCTTTAATACAGTTCCTTCTGTTGTGGTGACCCCCAACCATAAAATTATTTGGGACCAGATATAGGCATATGTGTTTTCCAATGGCCTTAAGCGACCCCTGTGAAAGGATCGTTCGACCCCCAAAGGGGTCCCGACCCCAGGTTGAGAACCACTGTACTAGAGCAAATGGAGCAATTTAAATAAATCAAATAAATAAATAAATAAATAAATAAATAAATAGTTGAATTCATTTGTCCAAGAATTGAAATTAACTGTTACAGATGATACCAACTGTGGAATTGGCCAGGTGATCCCATTGTTTAGACCACCAACCTGATGCCTCTAGCAAAAAAGCAACACAGGCAGTCCTACTTAGATACATTGTTCTGTTGATCATTATACAACCCATGCTGCTAAAATATGGTGCAAAATTTTGGATTTTGCTTCAAGATGATTGAAGAACTCAGTATTTTCCAAATGTGCTGCTTGTGCTGAATTTGTGTCAGCCATTTAATTTAGTAGAGACAGGGAAACCAAAGTCAAAGCTCATACTAGTTTTATTATAAAATTACAACATCTTGTAAGTCTGAATGCGCTTCCCCCCCCTTCCTTTATTTTTGTGACAACTAAGTCTTGCTTGAGATGCTTATTCAATTTATAACTATCTCAGACTCTGATTTCTTTTATCTGATCGTTGTCTTGGTTGCAGCTCCTTCTGCCCATTGCAATATTAGAGGATTTAATCTATGGCAAAATAGAAAATGAAACAGTTAAAAGAATGGTGCTGCAACCAATGTATGATAGCTAATAAAACACCAAATCTGGTGGTTTGGATCCACGTGCTGCTTGGCCTCATGCCAACTTTCATATTCCTGGCCCAGTCATGTCCCAGTTGAAAAGAGATCAGCTTAAAAAAAAAAGATCTTGGATGAAATTTGTGGAAAAAGATCTAGTAAAATGTAACCTCAATCTGATAGAAGTGAAACAAGAGGGCCACAAAAAACAAAATGGAATAATATGCACATGATGTCAGTGAATTCATAGCATTTACGGCCGTATATTGATTTCACTGTGGGTTGTTACCAGATGGGAACTAGGAGTTCAAGATTAAGTATCTTTAAACATTTATTTTGAAATAATGAATTATATAAGTACTTTTTCCCCCTTTTGTTCAATTGTGTTCGATTCTCAGAAACTGCCTGGACAAGTCCCTGCAGTTTTCTTGGCAAAGTTTTTCAGAAGTGGTTTGCCATTACCTGCTTCCTAGGGCTGTGAGAAAGTGACTGGTCCAAGGTGACCCAGCTGGTTTTCTGCCTAAAGCAAGACTTAGAACTCTTGAGCTCACATTATACGTGATGCCTTCACCACTATACCAAATTGGCTTTCTATCTAAGCCTGATAGGAATTAACTGCAGACAAGTAAACAGAATTCAATGTAGGTGAGTGAAAATATTGGTACTTTCTCCTTTATATTGAGAATTCTCCATCCAGCCCTTGTCTGCCTGAAACACTTTAGTAAGATTATAGGGTAATAACCTTCATAAACATATTTACAAAGCTAAGTAGCTGAGTATCCGGTATATTCCTAAAAATGTGCGTGCAATTCTTCAGGGTAATGGTATGAAAACAAAGATACCAAATTTATAATATATCTGGAATTTGCTCCATTATGTAAGTATTCATTGCTTGATTGCCTAACATTCAAGTGCTGGAAATCAGTTACATTTTAGAAGCTTGCATATGACTAAAATATTGCAGAGAGGATCTACTTTCTGTAATATCTGCATAATGTTATTACTACTGTGTTGCAAGAGCAGCATCTTTTGAATGGCTTGTGGAATGGCACAAGTTTTCCATCTACAGTTTTATGATCTTTCGTAGACATTTTATGCAGTATCTTACTGATTTTTCAAAAAGAGGGTACACCAACATTAGTTGCAATATCCCCATTCTCTGCCTGTGTCTGTCTGTCTGTCTCTCTCTCACACACACACACACACCAGCTGCCAGTATCACCCCTCTTCCAGCTCATCCACACCCACCAGCCCCTCACTCTTCAGCCCTTACCTGTGCAAGCAGCGGTGAGCAGAAAGGTGTAGGAAGCGATGAGCAGCTATGAGCACAAGAACGGCTACATTCTGCAAATAAGGCTTAAGGCTGGCGGAAGGGTGATGAGGGCAAAAGCCAGCCATGCAAGGACTGGTTGGGAGGCAAGGGGCGGGGCTTAGTCCCACCACTGCACGGGTCAGATAGATTGTGTAGGCTGGCCGTATCCGGCCCGCAGGCCGTAGTTTGAGGACCTTTGTGCTAGATGATAGCTGCTTCTGTTAACATGTCAAGAAAGCTTTCCAAAATTTTAAATAATGATGTTGTTGGACAATATCCCGCTGTAGTAAGGGTGGAGAATTGCGGGTGTTTCACTGTCCTTACCTGCATGGGATAGCCTCAGGCTTGAGCTCTTACACTCACATTCTGTTTTCAGGCATTGTTTTTTTCTATTTCCTGAAGTTCTTCAGTAAGTCAAAGAGCCTTTGAATCCACAAAAAAGCTATTGAGGGCAATCGTATTAAATGCTTGACCGACCTTAACACTTGACAGAATTATCTGCCAGATTGCTGCCCTAAGCATCCTCTGGAACCTTTCTGGATTTATCAGGTGCCCAAGGAAAAATAGCTTTTGTTATCCTGGAGAAGTTTTGGGTGGTAGTCAGGGTCACTTGAACCAGGAAATGTTCCGACCATGGAAAAGGACTCATTAATGTCCACCATCTTCATATTACACAGCAACTGCTCCAAAGAAAAGCTAGGTCAAATAGGCATCAGCTTATAAAAATCAGTCCTGAAACTGGCTGGGATAGGTCTATAGTTGTCATGGTGGCTATGAAATCCTTAACCAGGCTGACAGATTGCAGGGTGCAGAAATTGAAATTCTGTAGCAGTAATAACGGAACTTGAACACCAGTATGGTGACATTGCAAGCTCCAGAATGAGGACCTTGGTCAGAGCTAAGCTGTTGCTAAAGATCATTGCAGTGACCCCTTTCCTTCCTTGATGTCACAGGACCTGGAACCCAGGAAGACACAAGTGTTTAATATCTCCAACATTGCTGAGCCAGGTCTTGGAAACATATACTTGTAGCAGATCCTCTGGTTCATCTGCCCCCAAGTCATAGATGAACATGGTCTTATTGATGGGGATTCAGTGCTTAGCAGCAACAACTGGAAAAGAAATAGTAGTTGTGGAAAAGTAATTTGAAACTTAACATTTTCTCCTTCACAAACAAATACAACTTATATTTATATACATTCTTTTGATAATTATTAGAATCTATCACAGAATTATTAAAAAAACACACAAATTTCTCCTTTTCTAAGTGCCGATTTTTATTCTCCATTTGCCTAGGGTTGATAACGTTTTTTTAACGTTTTATTTTGATCTGGATTTTACATTTTTTAAATTGTCTATTTTTATATTTGTTATTTGATTGTTGTGTCAAAGTCACATTTTGTGCGATGGATAATATATAAATTCAATTAATAAAATAATAACAGTTACAACGATATTTAGTTGTGATTACTTTTAGGTTCCATTGATTCCAGAGTCTATAATTTCAAGATAATATAAACAAGTCTAATGGCACGGGAAAGCCTGATAAACCATTCCCCTTATCAGTATGTAAAAATATTACTTGTTATAGTTCATTTCATGAAAGAGCTTGTGAGAACAAAAATGTTTCAAAGTGGTGACTAAACGATAGTAAAATGGAGAATTAGAAAACTTCATTATTGAGAGAGATTCAGAAAGCTATCTTTCCTCTTATCTTTTTGAACTTTTCCCTATCTTTACTTGGATATATTTGAGCTTTTTAAAACTTGTTTCCTTAACTGTTGTACATTTCCTGTAAATATGAACTGAAGCAAAGTTTTTGAGCCTGCAAGTTTAGGCAGCAGATGTGTCCTGAAGAACTAGAACTATTAACCCCCATTGACTTCACCACATTTTTGTTTCTTCCTGCATTGGACAGATGTACTTTATTTTAAAATTCTGGCTGGAAATAGGAACATAGGAAACTCCTGTGTACGGAAGAATCACCTATTATTTTTTATTTCTGAGGTGGAACCTGTAGAGGTTCTGGAAGCTTTCTGCTACATAAAAATGATGCTATCCTATGTATTACGTATTTACTTCAGAGTATGGTAGCTTTTAGTTAAAAAATAATAATCTAAATAAAAATTGGAACTGGTGACCTTGAAGAAATGGACACCATGTTGCCTGATAGTTACTTTCCTTAACCAGGCGTTATCCAGATAGAGGTAGCCGTTGAGATAAGACAGATCACTTAATGAATATTGACCGCTGATCACTTAACATTGACTGCTGATCACTGATCACAGATCGCCGCTGACTGCTAATGAACATTGACCACAGTTCACTTAATGAGAAGCCCACTGGTTTGAAAGAGGGGTCAAAGAGGCCATCTATGTCAAAATTGAACAGCCCTCTCTCAACAGATGAGTAGGGATACGACATAATCTATCTCCAGTCTACATCACAATCCTTTTTAACAGTTCCAGAAGGCTCCACATCCGTTTGCATTACTCAGGTGACACTGACGCCACAGATAAACCTGCAGGTGGCCTTGACAACTCGCTAAAAGAATGCAAATGATCAGCTGTCTGCAAGGAGTATAAATCCTTCCATTTCCCCACTATCTAGTCAGAACTGAAGAAGCTCCTTGGATGAGAAGCGAAATATGTTCAAAGAAAAACCAGAAAGTGGTTTTTGAAAGTTAGAATGGCTGCAGCACCTCTGCTGTCATTCACCCTTATGACTACTCACAGAGACTCTGTAGTACCCCCACTTCTCTCCTCCATCCCATCCCACCAGGACGCCATAGCACTTGGGCCTCCTCCCACATGCCCATGACCCACTGTACTTAGTTCTCTGGTTCCCCTGTTAGGGAAGAAAGGCAGGCCACATGTTCCTGGGCCACATGGAGGTAGCTTGAACACGGTCACCATTTTGTTACGCTTGCTTGTGGCTGGGGACAAAATGGCAGACAGCTTTATTTGGCTGCCCTATCAATGTCTGTAGAGGGCTGCAGAAGCTACTGGATGCTGCAGAAAGATTCTGCAGTGCTTTGTAGACCTCATTGAGGAAGCAAAATGAAGTGGTTTGTCCCTGCCAACCTGAACTCAGCTGCCATTTTGTGGGTGGGATGAAATGCTGGCTGTTTTTAGAACCATGCCATGCAGGTGCAGAAAGAAGCAATTCATTCCAGTGCTCTGGACGGCCTTGGAGCTCTTCTAAAACTAGGTGAGGAGGAGGATGTTTGACCTGGAGGGGTGGGAACCAGGCCTAAAGCTTGTGGGGACAAGATGGGAATGGGAAAAGTACTGTGGGGGAAGGAAGGGGGCAGGAAGCAGAGCACAGGATGTCTCGGGATGTGTGGGGAAGGCTTGGGAGGACCGAGCGGTAGGCCTGTGCCTGTGCTAGGCCTCCAAGGGCCCCCGACCCCTAAGGCATCCTATGTTAAAGACCAGAGCGTTTGTTTACTGATTCATTGGGTAAAACAGAAACAGGGCGAGTCATTATGTGAGATACTTCACTAATGACCAGCACAACATGCAACTGTAATGGCAATATCTGTTATAGTCATATTTCAAGAACTATCTGTACAATGGAATACAAGTCCCATAATATTTAGTGAGCCTGGCTGGTAGGATAATGGGAATAGTGGTCCACGATACTCCTGAAACTGTTGCTTTACAAAACACTGGGCTTAACTGTGGCTATATTATGCCAGGCGTCATGGACTCCATATAAAAGATTTTTGTGCTGATGCACATTTTCCTTTTGTAATGGAAGTATACAAAGGAAACAGTGTATGTTGTTGGCACTTGCCTAGAAGAGTACATTTCGTGAAATTTTGGCTAGAATTGTCTTGTTCTACCAGGTGTGTGCGTATGTGAGAAAGTAAAAGCCACAGTGCTTATGACCTCTCCATTTGGTGAGTGGAAACAGTTTTGTGTTGTTTACCTTTGGCTTCGTTCCATACAAGTGGAAAGATTTGCAGTTTTGTCCTGTTTATTGGCTGTTTGGAACAGATGGGAGAGGTAGACCTGAAATCTATCTAGTGTAATGAAAAACAAAAAAGGAAAATTGCTAGAGAACAATATGCTTTATAGTCTGCATTCTTTTAGATTTATTTATGGAAGAAAACCAGAGCGGGTATATAGCTCTGCTCCTTTACATGAGATAAAAAAAATGTAGCTGAATTGATCAATTCAAAATTAATTTAAATTGAATCTCTGTCTGAAAGGGATGAGGCGTTAATTGCTCATTTAACTCCCTACAATCCTAAATGATCAATGGGAGAGTTGGTGTGGCGTTCTACAGTTAAGATGTTGGACTGGTAAGAGGTTCTAATGCAGCCTCGCCAAGGAACCTGGGTGGTGATTTTGGCCCAGTCACTATCCTTTAGTCCAGCTTATCCCACAGGATTGTTATGGGGCAGAAGAGATCTTGTACTACGCTTAGATTCATGCAATATCAATTAAAATATTAAACATAACAAAAATATAGGTAAGTATAGATCAATCCCCTTTTGATATATACTTGTACTTGGTTGTAATTTCTCTTCAATTCTATGGTTCCTTTAAATAAAGAAGCAGTTTTAAATTTTAAAGCACATTGTACATTTGATTTTAGAATGTTTAAATCAGTTGATTTTTAGCTATTATATTCCATACTTCCAGGCTTTAATAATATTTGTTGGAGCCCTAAACATAACAGTTTAGGATAGTATGCCGGGAAATAACGTTCTTGGTTCGGGTTTGGGTTACATCTTTCAGTATAATCCTTTTTCCTAAATGTCATCTTGAACCTTCAACGGCCCAGTACAGTTTATTAGATAATAAAATCAGTGGATGGCTAAACCCCATGCTTTATTTGGCAATGTATCCAATTGGTTAGAAAAAAGACAAAGATAAACAAAATAGTAGAGAGCATCTGAGGAGTGGGTAGAAGTAAGAGGAACAGCATTCTGATAAAGAAGTGCTTAGTAATTGGTTCCTCATATATCAGCCATAGAACAAGTTCCTAAAATTCCATATATGTCTTCGAGACCAAAAGATTTTTTATAAACAAGGTTAGAAATTGCACACATTGCATACCGGTAAATATTAAGTGGTATGTTTGGGTGTTTATGTGTATGTGTGTGTAAATAAAATAGGGATGCACAAGGAATATTAAAAAAAATATTTGGCAGTATTGGATTAAGAGATACTGCTTCATTATGACACATAATATTTAGCATACCACATCGTACTGGAACTTTTGAACAAAGGTAGAATAGAGAAAAACATGGTTACCTTTCTGCAGATTTGGGGGGATTAGATTGTAATCCCCAGTGCTTTTTTTCTAAAAAAAAAAAAGGTACCAGAACTAAAAAAAAAAGGTACCGGAACTCCCGTCGTATTGCGCATGCGCACCATAGATATACTAATATACAAAAGAAGTCTAAGGAAAAAAAGGTGCCGGAACTCCGTTCCAGTGCGTTCCCCCAGAAAAAAAGCACTGCTAATCCCCATATCTAACCTACTTGGGTAGTTAGATAAGGAAAGATATTAATAAATCAATGATCTTGGTCAGGTAGAATGGTCTGTGGAATAAAACATATCTGATCAAAGGTGATGTTAAATAAAGACTTATTTATTTCACTTCACCATAGATCTGTGATGGCGAAAGTATCGGACTCGTGCCAGAGGTGGCATGCAGAGCATTCTGTGTGGGCATGTGCACCATTGCTGGCTGCTCTTCCTGTTTTCGGCATGCCATGTGTGCTGGCCAGCTGGTCTTCATGCACACCGGAGCGCCAGAAACTTGGTCAGAGCACATGTGCGTGCCGGAAACCTGAAGACCAGCTGGCCAGTGTGTGCATGCACACTGGCCAGTTGGTCTTTGGGTTTCTGGCTCTCCGGTGCATGCACGCACACACATTTTGGTTTGGGCACTTAGTGCTGAAAAGGTTCACCATCACTGGCATAGATGGTGGTGAATAATTGAACCCTGCTAATGTGAAGGCTGTCTGACGTGGTATAAACAGTATTAGTAAAATACTTATCTGGTATAAATGCTTTATAAATACCACTATTACTATGTTGGAAGATTAAATAGTCCATTTTTTCCTGAATTTCCTTGTTCTCTGCATTGGCATTTTTTTTATACCAAGTGGGATCAAAAGTTCAGCAGAGAAACCACAGTGTCTTAAGTCTCAAATATAGGTCTCTTTCTCCAGGATGATATACTCAGTGGGATAGTGATTCTGCATGGAAAGCCAATTTTAGCCAGAGTTATCTTAGCAGTTTCATGCCTGGCTCTATGGACACTAGCCCAGATTTCACACAGAGAGAAACTGAAGACATCAGGGAAGAAGGCTGTTAGGAATTTTGATTGTATTGTTTTTTTAGATGTCTTAGATCTCTGTAAATAATAATCTATGAGCAAATACAACTAAAAAGGCTTTATGAGCCTAGAGTTTCCTTCGGCTTGAAAATTCTTTATAAATAGTAGATTAGGTTAGCTCCCTTCTTATTAATGTTTTGATATCTATAAAGCCAGAGATATCAGACAGATATTCCTTGCAGTTATCATTTTACCCTGCCATGTTAACTTCTGTTTTTGTTTGTATTCCTATATCTGATTGATGCCATTTTTATAGTTTTTAGAGAAGATTGTACCATGGTTGTATTAAATGAAGTTTATATGCTATAAAAGTCACCAAGAGTCTAATTGTGGCAGGGTAGAAATGTGTGAAATAACAAAAATAAAAAAAGAGAATTAATTTATTTAGAGAAGGCTGTAAAGCAATGTAAAGCGGTATATAAGTCTATATAAGTTATTACTATTTAGCACCATCATAAGGAGAGAAGTTCCCATATCAGCTTCAAATTGTAATTTGTGGTTAATCAAATTGTAAGAGTGTTGAATCAAAAGAAGGCTGCTTCATAATTTACTTATTCTATAACAATTACAAGTCAGGATTAATAAAACGATTAAGATGCAAATCTACTGTATTAGTGTGCAGTATATGACCTCAAATTCCTTTCATAAGTAGCCTTAGAAGTGTGGCTTCCAAATTAAGCGCATGTCTGGTTGGTGTTTACCTGAACACAGGATGCACAATATTTTTCAGTTACTCAAATTATAGTTAGCAGTAGGTTATTAAATGTAATAAAGTATCTAGTAACATGCCAGAAGTGGTATTGACTTGTGTTTAGGTGACAGGTGTCAACATTTCCTGACAACAGGAAGGTGGTTTGGAAGATGATAGTTTTCAGTACCATCTCCAGCTCCATCATAAGACAAATTCCACACTGTCACAGCATCCTGTGGGCACATGACCACCATTTGCAATCTCCTACCAGCTTCCCCATTGACTTTATTTATCGGAAACTGGCAGTGAATATTGGAAATGGCAATTACCTGGCTACAGAAAGCTACCACATTGTATTTGTAAGCAGATTGCCAAGCTTCTCTATCGTGACCACATGATCACAGAGACACTGTAATGGCTGCAACTGAGAACCAATCATAAGTACCTTTCATTCAATGTCAGTATAACTTCAGAGGGTTTCTGAACGAGTGGATGTTAAATGAGAACTCCCGGTACTATTTTTTAAAAATATAGTGTGTCTTGGACAAGCAGCTATTTATTTGAAACATTTATAACCTGACTTTTAAAAGACTTCCAGAGTAGCTTTTCAAGTTGGTCTATATTTAATAAAAAAGAACAAGATGAGATTTTGCCACTCAATACAAACACATTCTACAAAGGACTTTGTCCACCCTAACCCAACATGGGTAGTCCTTGTTCAGCGACTGCTTTGTTTAGTTACAGGATAATGAAAAAATAACATTGGAAATAAGAAATTTCAGACAGTGAGATGAAAATGCATTGATGAGAAATAAGAAATTTCGGACACCGTGAGATGAAAATGCATTAATTTGGTTAGGAATTATTTGAGACTTCTCTTTTTCTGGAGTACATGTTCTTTTCTAGCTTTATACGTTTTTTTCATAAAGATTGTTAGATTCCCTGAAACATTTCTGCCTTAGGAAACTTGTGCTGTTTACAAATGGGTGGAAAAAAAACATGATGGGGGCCCTGCCTTTTAAAGGGACATTAATCAACATAGAATTAGCAAAACTTTCTGCTAGTTATAGCAAAATCAATTGATTTTTTTACAAAGCTTTATTTATTTATTTAATTTATATTGCCGCCTATTTGCCCAGGTGACTCAAGGTAGCTTACAGAATAATATGCCACCCCATATAAGACCAAAGGTGGAAATTCTCCCTGAGCCAATGAACCCCAAACCCTGAGCCACTCGGTTTTGTCAGAGTTTAGTTTCAACCTGTTGCTCCCCATCCAGCCCCTAACAGCCTGCAGGCACTGCGAGAGGGAGGACATGGCATCAGTTAACTCACCACGTGCCGAGATACACAGCTGAGTATCATCAGCATGTTGGTAATACCTCAGTCCATGGTGATGGATGATCTCATCCAGCGGCTTCATATAAATGTTGAACAGGAGCAGAGAGAGTACCGAGCCCTTTTATGATCCAAAATAAGTTTGGAACATTCATTCATTTATTTATTTTATTAGATTTTTACCCCACCTCTCTTCCCCAGTCAAGGGGAACATAGAAAAGATGTGAATCAGGTGGTGTATAAACCTAAATAATAATAAACATCTGACTGACTGTGTGACCAGCCATAATAATAATAATCATGAGGGCATAACTAAAGGTTCTTAATAGTGCAAGATGCAGTGCAGTTAAGTTGGTTGGTATTAGGAATAGAAAATAATCTGTTGAATTTTCATTTTCATGTGGATCTATACTAACTCTAACTCTATTAGTATTGTCCTGAACTTAAATTACCCTGAAATTTCTGCACTCTGAATTTTCCCAATCTATTGCCCACAGATGTATACGTTCAATAACAAAAGGCAAAAAGACTCTGTTAGACTTTTTTTAAGCAGAGGTTTTACATTTAGCTTGATTCTCAAGTTTTGTGAAGAAGGTAATAAAAAGATAACTGGAGGACGAAGAAATAAGCAGGAAAAATATGGAAGGCAGAATTCCTGAGAGTTTCTTGCAACTTATGCAAACAATCTTCAGTAAAAAAAAGATCTATTCCAATGTATCAGGACTCTTACGTTAAATGCTAAATGTTTTCAAAATCTGTCTTTTGGAACATGTCATACCTTAATATAAACAAATCATTATACTTTGATAGTAGAATATATTTATTGATAGTTGTATTTCAGTAGATACCATGCGTATATAAAAATACATCTGCCACTAGCTGAAGTTATTATTTAATGTAGTTTGCAAGGAGTTAAAAAAGCATAAAACTGCAAGAAAACTACATTGCTTTGCTTGCAGAGCTGAATGGAATGGCATTTCATTATAGTCAAGTGTTAAATTACAGTATTTCCCATGTAAAGAAAATAAGGATTTTACCAAGCATTACAAAATTGGTGGAGAGAAAATATTTCTGCACAGGAATTAGTAAGCAGTCAGTATGTGGACTGTAAAATAGCAATCATAGCATGTGTATTTTCTTTGTAAGTTCATGTATTAGTTTTGGGTGGGAAGCTCCAGCTCAGTGCAGCCTCCTAACACAGCTGTAGGCAGGAATATATATATATCTGTGCGATCACATTACAGTTTCTGTGCTTGTTTCGTACTTGGAATAAGTTTTTATCTAGCAATTTGGAAATGTTAACAGTCCTAAGAGAAACAGCTGCTCTGTAGCCAGCAGGAACAATTTCTTGTTGGGCTTGACTTAAGAAACAGGTTATTCTTTTGATTTTAAGATATATGGATGAGAAAAATTGTGGCCATACTGCTGTATGTTATGTTATAGGGGAATTAACCATGTTATTTATTGCTTATTAACTCAGACAATTTATTTAAATTTCAGATAGACAGAATACTTGATTCGTTGTTTATTTTAAAGCCTACTGCAACTTTGGCACATGTTTGAGCAATGCCTAACTTAATTAAAAAATAATGCTAGAATTAACATTTGGGAATAGGGAATTGCCATTTCTTGTTGGTGTTGGTCTTATCTGGAAAATGGCACCAATGGAGCCTGGTTTTCCTAGGACCTCTTAAAAAAGAATTAGTATACAGACAAATATACAGAGAATCTCCAGGTGATTCAGTTAAATCTTGGTTGAATTAAATCAAAGTAATTCATTACCAAAGAAAGCAAATGAATTATTTCTCAGGAGTTGGCAGTAGTTTAGAATATGAATTGGAATGACTAAACTGTTTTGTTGATTATGTATTAAAATTATATCCATAGGCTCACAGGCAGCAATTGATTAAAAATAAGGTTTTGATAAGCAAGATATTAAATGCAGTATGTATGTACCCAATATCAATCAAATGATGCTTAAAATAAAGAACCAAACAATTTTTTCCCATGATATTAATTAATTTGAGCAGAAACAAATTATAATTCTCAGGACATAAGTCATTTTCTCAGCATAAAGCTACAAGAATAGTGTTCTTGACAGCAGAGACCAATATTTCAGCAAGCTGTTTGATTAGAATAGACAAATAAAACATTGCTTATCTACCACCTTATGCATTTTTAGCCAGCATTTGCCAGGTTAGGCGGGATCAACTGGTAACATCCTTGGATAACTTGCAGAATTTCAAACTTAATATAGTTTAGCAACAAGTAAAAGTCCCTCCCGCTCCCCACCAATCAATAGGTGTCAGTCCTTAGAGGTAGGCAAGATCAAGATATTATAGGAATACCGTATATTATTACAAGGCAGAATAACAGAATCTTGAGAATCTTTCAGTTTCTCTCTGCCCCATCTTGTAATGACATTTGTGTGAAGCAAAATCAAGGCAGGGTTATTTTGAGTTTCTTTTTCATGCTGCCCACTTTTCTAGGCCTGAGTTTATCTTACTTGTCTCCTCCCTTAATAGTTCATTGGACTCGAGGTCAGATCTATACTGCTTCGCAATATGTTACTAAGGATGTTTTCTTAAAACAAAAACAAAAAAACTCAAAGGGAAGACCGATGGATCATTAGTTCTTTCTCTGATGTCGATTTTCTATGTTTCTATATTATAGGAAACTAGAAGTGGAGTTTTGTATGGAATGACACTTACAGTAATCCTTGTTCTAATGCTGACCAAAAATATATAGGCTCCATATCATAGGCATCCTGATCTTAAATTTCAGTGCAATTTTCAGGAAATATTCAGTTATTTGGACAACTTCTGAGAATCTAACCCCTTCTTTTATTGTACCCCCATTTTTACAGAGCTATAACGTTTACTAGTACTGTACTGTGCTTTCAACCAGCCATGCTGTATCATCTTCTGAATCACCCAAGAAGTGTTCTTCAACCTTGGCAGCTTGAAGATGTGTAGACTTCAAATCTCACAATTCCACAACCTATTCTGGAAGTTTGAAGTTCATACATTTTGCCAAGGTGGAGAAATATGAGCTTTTGCTTTGGAAGAAACTTCATCGATCTTTTTCTAGAAGCCACAAATCTTCTATATAATCTGGCAGATGAACTCTCCCCAAAATATGAAAGTAGGGAGAGAGCACTACCACTGCAAGGAAAACTTGTAAAGAGCACACCTTTTATAAGGACAGTTGGGGTTTTGTTATACTTGTGGTTGGAGTTCTGCAATACCAAAATGTGCTTTTCCAATGCATTATATCAAAATATTTATTTCGCTTCCAAATGAACATGGGATGTTTTATTAGAGATTGTGAAGTATATTGCAGCCTATTTAGTTATTTTCAAATGAAATAGTGGTAAGCCTTTGGCTTGTTTTTAATCTCATAGTGATTAGGGTGCTGGTGTAGAAATCAGGAGACTGTGAGTTCTAGTCCTACCTTAGACACTATTGGTGATTTATCTCTCAATCATCTCACAGGGTTGTTGTGGAGGAAATAGGAAGAGGAAAGAATATTATGTATGTTCACCGCTTTGAGTTACTTATAAAGTAATAAGGGTGAGATAAAAATCAAATAATAAATTAGTAATTTTTTACATTACACTTCTAATTTTTGGAGCATATTGCTTCACAGTTAAGAATAAGCTAAGCATATAGTTCTATTAGTTTTACTTAATCATAAAAATGCTTTGCAAA
>JANHGC010008930.1:64923-84677 GCA_027560395.1 Boaedon fuliginosus
GTTAAAGAGATGGAATACTTTGAAGTTAAGGTTGATGGTTAAGCTAGTTATCAAGAATGCATTATAAAATTAAATAGGGAGGAGCACTTTGCAAGGCTCTAATTCAGCCCCAAAGGGATTTCAGCTGCTTGCACCATTCTGACACAAATATACTTTCTTTAAAAAAAAAAATCCTAAGCAAGGCCGGATCATCAGCTAATATAATATAAATGTATATGTACATTTTAAAGAAAAAGTAAAGATACTGTGGTACTGTGCTTGAGCAACACATATTGGTACATATAGATTCCTCTTTTCATGTACTGTTGTCATACTATTACCATTTTCAAATTACACTATGCACAATTATTAGGCAAGTTGTATTTTGGAGGATTAATTTCATTTATTGAACAACTACAGTGCTCTCGCTCAATCCAAAATGTTAATAAACCTCAAACCTGAACGTTTAAGAAAGTAAAAGTGAGGTTTTGCCTTTCTTAGGAGAATATCTGTGTGTTCAGAATTATTGGGCAACTAAGTGAAAAATAAAAACATTGCCCATCAAACTTGTTTATTTACATCTGTTAAAGTGAGAATAATAACAAAGTACTCAAAATTTACAAATAAACATTTCTGATGGTTAAAAAAAAAAGAATCAATTCAGCCACCGTTCTTTTTAGTAACAGCCATAAGCCTTCCATTCCTGGAGTCTGTCAGTTTCTTGATCTGTTGATGATCAGCTTTTTGTGCAGCAGCAAGACTCTTAAGAGAGTGTTTTCCTTCACCGTAAATCTCCCATTTAAGAAGGACCCACAAGTTCTCAACAGGGTTTTAAGTCAGGTGAGGAAGGGGGGCATTTATTTATTTGTTTATTTATTTTGATTTATACCCCGCCTCATTTCCCTGGTCATGTCGTCATTCTTTCATCTTTAAGGTCTTACTGGCTAGCCACGCAGTGGAGAACTTCGATGCATGCGATGAAGCCTTGCCCTGCATAAAAATCAGGGTCTCCTTAAAAGATGCAGACTTTTTCCTGTACCATTGCTCGAAGAAAGTGTCTTCTAAAAACTTGCATTAGGTTTGAGAGTTGATTGCGAGTCCATCTTCAACCTGAAAAAGCCCAATTAGCTCATCATTCATACTCATCATTCATAATACCAGCCCATACTAGTACTCCCACCACCACTACCTGCTGGCCCCTGAGTCGAAGTGGCGCTCTATACCCGTTACTGATCCAGTTCCGGGCCCATCCATGTGGTCTGTCAAGAGTCACTCTCATTAGTCCATAAAACCTTTGAAAATTCTGTCTTCAGATATTTCTTGGCCCAGTCTCGCCTTTTCAACTTATGTGTCTTGTTCAGTGGTGGTCGGATTTCAGCCTTCCTTACCTTGGCCATGTCTCTGAGCACTGAACTCCTTCTACTTCTGGGCACTCCAGGTAGGTTGCAGTTCTGGAATATGACAGCACTGGAGGATAACGGGTTCCTGGCAGCTTCACATTTGATTCTTCTCAAATCTTTGGCAGCTTTTTTTTCCTCAACAGGTTTCTTGCAACCCTGTTGACTCTTTGCAGCAAAACATTTGATGCTTCTGTGATCATGCCCCAATATCTTAGCAAGTTCAAGAGAGCTGCATCCCTCTGGAAGACTTTTTACCATTTTTGACTTTTCAGAGTCAGTTAAATCTTTTTTGGCCCATTTTGTCTGAGGAAAAGAAGCTGCCTAATAATTATGCATGCCTTGATATAGGGTATTGATCTCCTTAGGCTATACCCTCCCTTATTATTTTTATTTTATTTTTATTTATTACACAAATTCACATAATCTGATATGCTTATATCCACTTATACAGCTTGGAGGTGGAAAGTTTACGTGAAATGATGATAGAGTCAAAATACTCACTTGCCTGCCCCTGACACCAGTGCAGAAATGGAGTGCCAGATTGTCTGTTGCTTTCAGGATCCGGAACAGGATTTTGCTAAATAGAGTTTCTTGTGCACTTCTGGTTGGTAGGATAGGTTTTTTTTTTCTGACCTGAGGGTCTCTCATGCTGAGAGGACTAGATATTAGGCTTTTGTTTCTGTGCACAGCCTTGGATCCAGGTCCCTGTTGATAACTCCCCTGGATGCCCAGTTCTAGCAGTCTCGTAGCCCATCGCATCAGCCTCGCGATTGTTACCTCGAATGCCATGTTACTTTCTCCAGTGGTGACGTAGGAATGAGCTCCGCCCCTTGGTCAGGCAAGATCAAACTTGGTGGAGCTCCAAGCCTCAGTCCATTTTTGCCTTGCAAACCAGCAGACGAACTCAGTTTTTCAGCCTTTTCTTCAATTCCCCAAATCCTCAATCCTCCTTCTACCTTTGGAAAAGTTTGCTCTTTTCTTCTCCTGGTGGCGAGTGGGAAATAAAAAGGAAACATTGTACAAGCAGTCTTGATTTGATTCTTGACTTCTTAGATTCGCTTCTGACAAGGAGTTAGAACCCTTTAGATGTCTGTTCATGGACAGTGCCAAGAATTTTGGAGGCAAGTGGCTGGTTACAAGACTGAGAAACAATACTATTGTTAAATGGGAGGTCATAAGGGTTCTCGCTCATGATTCACTGAATGGTGGCAAGTATCCCCCTTTTCAGGAACTCTTCCTTTGCCAAGATAGTAAAACGTCCAGAGAAAGAAAAAGGAAGAAAATGTGGCCACTGTGTTAGTCAAACTCTTAAATAGAGTGTTAAAATATATCATTGCTTACTGCAGTCCGTCATCATCTGAATTCATGACACATCGAAGACCTTGGCCACAGGACTTTTAGCTGCTAAAACAGGTTTTACTGATAATATATGGGATGCTTATATTTTCTGACAAGGTAGCTCATATTTGAATAAAATATGGAGCGTGACAGCATGTACTTTCAAATCATTTGGGATCCATTGTTTGATATTCAGATGTCTGCTAAAATAAGACTTTTATGATACTGTAGCTGCCATTAGTTCCAGATAAGTCTCTTGTGAGCTGAAAACATTGTCAGATTGCATTTGATAGAGGTTACTACAACTTGTTCCTTAAGTATATTTTGAAAACATTGTCGGAGGATACAGACTATCTTTGCTTATTAAAGCAGCATACATCTCACGGATAGCTAGAAAATTTTACTGCAAAAATGAATATTTAAAATAGATTTTTTTTCTTTAATGGTTTTTCTTTCAAATTATGAAATGTTATGATAGAACTTCATGTAATTAATCTGTTTACTAATTTAGCACCACTAGGTTTTTTTTCTTTTAAGTGCTTTGGAATAAAACTATAGAGTTTTTTAGTGCATCCTGGCCATCAGCAAAATAACCATTCCACCTTGTTCTTAAGAATCAGCTTTTTTCAGTGTGTTCCAATCAAACTGCTCCATCTTACCAATGTCAGTATTGTTGCAAAGAAAATTTCGTACCTGAGCACTGAACACCTTAACTTATTTGTAATCTTATTGAGAATTATATAAAATAAGGGCCAGCAGAATAAACACTCCAGCAAATGGCTTTCTTCTAATCTGCTGGTCATCAAAAGAAACTGCTGCTCCTCCTCCTCTTTTGGCTCCTCAGATTTGGCAGACTTTAAGTCTGTAGAGATGGAGTCTCTTGGAATGTAAAGATGGCTTAAGTGTTGGCACTTTCTCTGTTGGTCTGCTTTTAGGAGGGGATACATTTTCCCTAAGTGCTGTTCAATTCATTTCTGATATTTGAGAATAAAAAAAAATGAAAATCTGATTTCAAATTATGAAAATGTACATGTGCCTTGTTTTCATTCACTCTTAAGCAAAGTAGACTGAAATTTTATTTATTTATTTATTTAATTTATATCCTGCCTTTCTTCCCTAATCAAAGGGAACACAAGGCGGCTAACAACATTAAAGCAACAATAAAATAAGTATAATTTATTGTTTTGGAACTACTGTATGTGCCACTTTTGGTGTTATCATCAAATGGCCAAGATTTTTGAGGTCTACCAATCCTAATATATTTCCTTTAAAAATCCTGTGCTTTTTATTAATGTGGGGTTAACCTTTTGGACCGCTAATAATATTTGAGCTCAAATTAATACTGTTCTAACCTTTTAATAAATTTCACACCTAAGACTAGCATAGCTTTTAATTCAACTGTTTCCATTTCATCCTGCCCAAATTTTAAACTTACCATAATCATTTTATAGAGATTGCTGCTTTTTAGCAGTTTGTGTTTGTAGTTTCCTGCTGCATTTGAATTTTTTTCTGTTAAGTTTTCTTTGCAGGATATATGAAAGAAAAGGTAAAAATACATATTATGAATAAAAATGCATGCATTCTCTTAATATAGAAAAGCATGCAGAAAAATATGCAACTTCACACCTTAATGTAGCTGAAAAGGATGAATATGTTCAGTAGGTAAAATAAGGAAAAAGCTGAGGAAGAAGGCAAATTGTACAACCCAGAACTGCCCTTGAATCCAAATAGCTTACATAATGAACATCACTTATGTTAGTTGAGTTTGAATCCTATTTTGGTTATTTTTTAAAAATTGTTGTCAAAGTTAAGATTCATAATCAAATTAGGCTTTGCTGCCTAATCGTATGTAAAATAAATTGTATAAAACTCTCAGCTAGCATTAATATTGTGATTTAATGGGTTATATTAGACTAGGAATTTAAATTGTTTGGGGACCATGTACACAGATGAACATATTATTAAATTTTCATTCGGTTTTCTAATTGTTAGGAAACATAGAAACAAAGTACTCTTCAGTCAATGTTCATTTCCATCAGAGGAGAAGAAAGTGAAATCTTTTGCAGAGAAAATCCTTGTTTCTACTATATTGCAGAAATTGATTACAGTAATCCTTGAGTTACGAATGTAATGGAGCAGACCAATTATATTCATAACCCAAGGATTCGTAGGAGTGACTTGACCACAGTCACTCCCTCCTTTCGCCCACACACTAACACCACATGAGGTAACTGGGGATGGGGAAAGCTAAGGGGGCCAAGCGATGGAACCAGCCACTTGCTTTAGACCACCCAAGGCCTCCTCCAACCAACTGAGATACCTCATTCTTCCTCACCTGGGGTCCCTACAAGTGCTCCCCCCCATCCTGCCGTGCTGGGTCACTTACCTTATTAAGATCTGTCTCCTCTCCAGCCTCTCTTCTTTGGCTGCTCTCTCTTTTCTAATTGACAAAGCACATGAGGTGGCCTTCGGTGACGCTTGAGGATGCCTTCGGTAATGAAAAAAGAGGCTTGGAGGGACACACCCACCTCTCCGGACCTCCTTTCTCACTGCTTCAGTGATGAAAAAGGAGGCCCGGAGGGATGTGTGCACCCTTCTGGGCCTCCTTTATCACCGTCAAAGTACTTGAGGAGCCCTTTGGCGACACTTGAGGGCTTCAGCGATGAAAAAGACCTGGAGGGACATGCACGCCTCTCTGGGCCTCCTTTCTTGCGCCAAAGCACTTGAGGCCTTCGGTGACAAAAAGGGAGGCCTGGAGGGACCCATTAAGACATAAATTAATAGAAATTGATGTATAGCATGAGAGTGTCTTAGTAGTTGCTCTTTGTCATTTTGTTGTTGATAGTACATGTTTTTTACTCTTACATACCCCATTTTTATAACAGGGGATGGAGTGCTAGATCTCTCTACGAAGAAATCAAACTTCGAACAGTCACAGTATGATGGGTCATGTTCTGAAAATTCATTGTCTGGGTAAGCATTACTCTGCTTTATTTTAAAGGGAGTAGGTGGAAGTAAGACTTAAATATGAAGAATTATTTTGGAATTGACTTGTATAAAATGTATGTTGACACACTCTTCTTCTTTGCTTATGCCAGGGTTTCACTCATAATTGTATGTTTGTGTATAACTCATATAATTCATTTTGTGTTTTTCACTTTTTTCTGTTAAAGAAAAGTTATCAGAACAATCACCAAACTTTAGTTCATGTTCCTAAAAATAAAATAAAATGCTTACGTACATAATGCAATTAGAAAACTAAGTAATAGAATCAAATCTATTTGATATTAAACCTTTACCATTGGAAAAAGAAAAAATATTTTACATTTTAATAGATTTTGGATGTTAGAATTAAAGGAACTACAATTTTAGTATCCCCAGAAGAGAGTGCTCTTTCATTTTTATTTTACTATGGTATGTGAGGTCATGCTACTGAGATACCATTTATGAATGGTTAATATGCTGCTGTAATAAATATTTACTGAAATTACATTGAAGAAACATGTTATAATTCTGGCATCTTTCGAGTCATAACAGTCACTTATCATTTGTGTAATAGAATTATTCCTTTGGAAACCGCCCCCCCGCCCCCCGAAAAACTGCTTGCATTACGTATCTTTCTTTCTATCTCCCTGTCCCCCTACTAGTCACACACATTTCTAATTTTACTAGGAATTAGAAACAGTATTTAGGACTTTTAATTGCATTTTTACAAAAACTGGATTTGTTAAGGTTCTTTTTTTAATAGTTATAAACAACGTTTCTATAAGGGGGTTGACTCTTTTATTACTTGTTTAGCGGTAACGTCACGTTTCTACTAACAAAACTCCTTGAGGATGGGGACATTCAGTGGCTGTTAGATTGTGAAAAGAGAAGTTTTAAGTGTTACTCTGCGAGCATCTGTCCAAAGGGAATTGAAAACAGATGACAAAGTTACCAAATCCTGAGCTAGGATTTAAAGTTCTTGGGAGGGCTGCTCTAGAAGCTGGGCTATCATTTTCTCACATGGTCCTACCAGAACTCTAACTTTTGCTATGGTAGTCAATAGCTACCACAACTCAGAGCCTTAAAAAGTGTCAGAAGCAGTGATGTTACCTAAGCAAGGAGTATAATAAAGGAGTGGACCCTTCCCTTCCATAGCTGTGTGAGAGTCTCTCATGCATCAGTTCACCATCGTTTCATTCCATCCATCCAGGAGACTCCACAGAAACAGAGAGGACTTTGTGGAAAGAAGTGCTGAGTTTGCAGATGGTTTGCTCTCAAAAGCCTTGAAAGACGTTCAGTCTGGAGCACTGGACCTTAATAAAGCAGGCATCCTTTATGGCATACCTCAAAAAACTTTACTTCTCCACTTAGAAGCCTTACCAGCAGGAAACCCTGCACCCTTTAAAAACAAAACTCGAGATTTCAAGGACCCCTGTTCTTACAAGGACAGTCCAGAGCCCTGTGCTGTGCTGCAAAAAGTAGCCTTGTGGGCCAAAGCGCAAGCAGAGCGCACGGAAAAAAATAAACTTAGTCTACTTGAAACCTCAGAATTAAGATTCCCAACAGCTTCCAATTACCTCCACCAGTTAACTTTGCAAAGAATGGTCACTCAGTGTAAAGAAAAAAATGAAAGTGTACAATATGAAGTGTCAGCTCCAGCTGTGCAATTAAAAATCCCTCAGCTGAGGATCAGTGCTGTTCCCAAACAGCACGAGAATGCTGGACTTCTGGATGTCATGTACCATGTTTCCAAAACCTCATCAGTCTTAGAAGGATCAGCTCTTCACAAACTGAAAACTATATTCCCCAAACAGAGCAAAGTGGAATGCTCTGCAGCTGTCACACCTTCAAGCCTGGACACCTATTTTCTGCATGGGGACCTCTCTCCTTTGTGTCTTAATACTAAGAACGGCATTGTTGATGGCACCTCCGAATCCACAGAAGACGGCTTAGACCGCAAGGATAATAAACAGCCAAGGAAAAAACGCGGTCGCTACCGGCAATACGATCATGAAATAATGGAGGAAGCTATTGCAATGGTAATGAGCGGGAAAATGAGTGTTTCCAAAGCACAAGGGATCTATGGGGTACCTCACAGCACTTTAGAATACAAAGTTAAAGAGAGATCGGGAACTCTGAAGACCCCTCCGAAGAAGAAGCTCCGCTTACCAGACACTGGGATTTTTAATATCACTGATTCAGGGACTGGCACCTGCAAAAACAGCAGCAAGCCTATGTAGTTTAATTTGTTAGAACCTCTGTCTTTGTGTGTGCGTGCGTGCGTGCGTGCGTGTGTGTACATGTGTGTGAGTGTATACATGTGAGTGCGCGTGTGCAGGTATAAGCATATATGCGGGAGAAACCAATGTTCACTTAGAAGAAATGAAATGTTGCAGTTCAGAAACCACATGCCTTTTTGAAGAATAATTTTATTCAGGGTTTTCACTGTGGACAATATGATAGAATTGATCACAATTGTGATAGTTTGTATTTAATATAATCCTTGTACAAATAAGTGGAAAGGATTCAGGTTTTATTTAGTTGTCAGCATAAAATGTTGGGAACAACTTCTATTTGTCATGTGAAATATTATTTTTTACTAGTGAAGATTGACCCTAGCTCAGCAATCCATCCTATGAAGGAAATACATGATTTGTGCTCTTAGGGCACTGATCCTCTCAAAATATTTTCAGAAGTTGCTCTCAACTGAAAATAAGCAAATCAAGGGAAGAGGACAGTTCTACTTTCTTACTGTGGAAACTGATATGAAGTATTAGTTAAAACCAGACAATGGAAAAGGAAGTATGTTAGAGCGTAACATTGGATATAAAGTAAAAATTTCATTTTTAAAAGCGTGTTAGCAACAAAACTGGATTATTAAAATGTTATTGTTGGTTTAGCAAGAAATTGGTGTTTACAAAATATATGCTTGTGAAAACTGACAAATTTAGTTGTAGCTATAGAATAACTATGAAATGAGATGGAATACTAAAGGCATACATAAAGTGGTTTTCCTTTAGTATGGAAAATAAGCTAACTTACAAGGGTTGAAGAGAAAAGTTGGAATGCATATTAGAGCATGTTTCATAATGTGCACAGAATGAGCTTGAAAATGGTTATATTGATTTAAGTGTGCTGGTAGTTAGTTGGTTTTATGCCTATTTAACATTTACTTAAGGATTGTTTAACACTCCTACTGAAAAACCTCACAATGACAGTAACGTTTCGCTGCTGTGACATTTCAAACCTTTCTCAGTTTATCAAAATGAATTATCAGGTTTTCATTTTGGTGGGCCGATACATCATCATTTTGCTAATAACCAAATCTTGCAGTTCAGGGTCTTGATAGAATTACCGATGTAAAAAAACAGTAAAAACTGTTTTGAACTTTCAGTACTAGAAATTCTTTGTATATTTACTATCTGGAAGCTGGGCATTTCATTTTATTTATTTGATAATATAAGAACTGTCTTCTGAGATAGAGATTATACACACACACACACACACACACCTCAGAGGACAGTTCTTTATATTACAGTTTTTGAATGGTCTTCAGATAACTCATAATTGGAAATGATCCTTCTCACAGAGAAAATCCAGTAGGGTTCAGAAAGAAATGTGCTCACTTTACAAATGTGCTAACAGACCTCTGAGCTTCAAGGGGTTAAAAGGTTTGCATGCTTTTCTTGTATTCCTAGACAATTGCACTACTTAACAGAAATTATATAAGATCTGGCATTTGTGTTATCTTTATCCAATATCTATCAGGGTGGGAGGAAATTAAAAAACTTGCTGTAACTGACCGATCAATCGATGAATCCTATGCTTCAATGCATCTTTAGTTAGGGAGCAAAGGGAGGAATAAATTTCTCTGGAGCTCTACAGCAGTTTCACTGTGGGTAAGCAATTGCTTACTAGAAGGACCATACTCATTTGATTGTATATATTACACAACTGTATTGTTTACTACCATTTCTACTTATGAATGAAGTCATCAATTTTTCATTGAAAAAACTAGATTTTTATGAGGGGAATTAATATTTCCAAATTGTTCTTTTTCCCCATATATGGATGACTGAATATGTTTAACTGACAATATAAAGAGCCCATTCTTTAAATTCTGTGAATTGTACTGTCTATAGTATGTTCACATTTGATACTTTTTGAAGATGTCATTCAATTTGGTAATTTCAGAGCTGGGAAGGGATTTGACCCCTAATCAGTTGAAAGCAACGCAACCATGTAATCAGTTCATTGAGAATTACATGATCTCTGCTGGATTTTCTTCAGCTCTACTGCATGGGAAACAAATTAAAAAAAATAAATGTCTCACCGCAGATGAGATTAACATTTCTCAAGGTCATCCTTAATTTTAAAGAACTAAGCCATATGTTCATCAGGATTAAGATTATTCATTAATGATATATTTCCCCAATAGAAAACAAGATTTCAGGTTTATTTGGAGGCCTGCTGGGACCTATGGTTCCTTGCTTGATATGTGGACTTGGGATAGAAAGCTTTTACATCCAACCTCCTGTTACAACTCCTTACTTCCCCCCTTATTCCTGAAGGTTATGAGGATAGGAGGAGCAGGGAAGGAGGAAGAATACATCCATCCAAGACTGGAACTTGTTTGTTCCCAGTCTTGTTTTTTTAAACATTTTAGACAATATTTAATTTATGTCTATATCAAAGACAAATTGCAGCACTCTTTTAATATCATTTCAATGGTGGCCTGACCAAAAAGTAACAGGATTCATAAAATCAGGGATCATTTTGCTATTGACTTTAACGGTGGTAGTTTTGTATGTAATGTTATAATTAATTTTCAGCGTTTTCGTACTTGTATTTATTTTTGGCCAGAAATAGTATATTAAAATATTTTTTGATAGTTTGTAGATAATGTTCAACCTGTAAGTTTTAAAAAGAGACGTCAATTATTCCTAATGAATAGGCTGAACCTTTATATACAACTGAGGAAAGAAAGGCAGGGAAATACATATACTCCCCCTCATCCACCCCTATCTATCCATTCAACAGGCTATTTAAATTATAATTTTAAACTACTTTTCAAATTCACTTACCAGTCACTACTTAGAAATTGACAAGTTTCTGAAAATTCATATTTCAGTAGACTTTTAAATGAAGATGAAAGCAGGCCTTCTTGCTTTCTACTTATTTGAATGTTTCTCAAGTATTTTATATTAAAAAAAACAGTGCCTCTGTTTTTAGAACTACTGCTCAGTAAATTAAACCATTTCTGGTAGCTAATGACTATTTTATATTAAATTAAATTGTATAATAACTTTAGTGAGACTGATTTTTTTAGTTGTTTACAGTACAAATACTTGTATTTGTGTTTTGTTTTAAATTGCAGTATTTTCATTGTTGCGGTAATTTAGTAAAACTGTGGCTGCCTTGATTTTTGACAGATTTTGTTAATAACTGATATCTAGGCAATTAGTTCCTATTTATGCATAAATCAATTGCACTATAATTCATGAATTATTTATTACAATATTTTCTAATGAATTCCATGTATTTGTCTTGTGTTGTACATGTACTGTAATTCTGTTTCTTCTTTGTGTTGTTATATTTCCAGATCTGATTGTATGAATTTGTTAATGTGTTTCTATGTTGTAATTTTTAGTAAAGCACTTCAATGCTTTTGCACATAAATTTACAACACTGATGTGTGATTGATTGGTCATTCAGTAAAAGAAAAATGCTTCATATTGGCTTATTTGATTTACTCTATGGGCCTAATTTTATTGGTAAAATGGCAGTGCAGACTGAACCATAAAACAGGCACATTAGATACCAGGAAAGATACTTAATAGGTAAAGTGTTGCTCTTTTGCACTTCCACATATTTCTTCGTACAGTAAGACCTAATGATTGTCCCCTTGCTTTTTTAAGTTTGAGGAATTGAATTGTAGCATTATAACTCAATTATGTTCATAAATTTTCATTTGCAGACTGTATAGTTCAATTGAGCCTCAGTTTACAGGTCTTCAGAATTGTGTGACTTTTATGGCGCAAAATATATTAATAAACACATTCTATTTAGTAACTTTATAATTTTTCTACTATCATATAGGAGAGGAAAAGATTACAAAGTTTGAATTGTTGGTACATATATACCATAGTATACGCATGTCTACTAAATGGGTACACTGAGGATCAGCAAGTAAACCTTAATAAAGATTGTGAAGGGACAGATTACTGAAGAGATACAAGACAGAGATAGCACTTTCCATACTAAATGCTTGCATACTGTGTGAACAGGGCTAAACATACATACATATATGCAGAGTTAAGAGCAAGATTCATCATTTTGACCTACAGTATATTTATCAAATAGTTTTATCAGCCCTGCTTTGCAGAACTCTTGATGGTCAGTACTTTCATTACAAACTTCCATACTTTGTAGAAGGAGTCACCCTTTGAAAGATCACATTATTCAGCCATTTAAATGCCTATTGAATTCTCAAATTAGCAGTGACTTGTCAACCTAATGGGTAGAAGCCTGAGATCACTTAGCTGGAGATAATAATATTTAATATGACTTTACACAGATTTCCAAAACATGTTATTGATGTTGCATCCTATTAATTGGTTTTTTCAGAAAGGCAGGAATCAAAACTGTCATTTCTTAAACTGGTTAGACAGGAAACCTGGTGTATTACTATCACATGGTTGTAATTTTGGAATAGATTTCACTTTATTGCTGGGACTATGTGTCATGTTCAGAGTTTGGTGATCTGTTTGAAATACATTACTTTTCTGAAACAGAATTGTGTATTGCTACATTCAAAAGTATTGATAGATTAATATTTGAGGCTGCATTATGCAATTTCCCCCCTTAAATCAGTATTTACTTTTTGTTGTGAACAATTAACTTTTCAGTTTGAATTAATGACTTGGTAAGTAGTAACAATTTTTAAAATTTTGTAGTTGGAATATTTCAAGCAAGTAGGTGTTGTAGGTGAACTCTTAGTTATCTCTAACTTCACTGGTTTACTTCTAGAAACATATTTATACACTGTGTGTGTGTGTGTGTGTGTGTGTGTGTAATCACTGTGTGTATATAGGGTTTTTTTGTAAACTAAAATATATACAGATAAATATATATCTGCCATCTGAAAGCCACTATAATAATCAATAAAATAGAACTCTGTATATAATTTAGTTTACAAGAAAAGTATACATTATATTTGCAGTTTGTTAAGCTTCTCCTTCAAGGTCCTTGGAAGTCCCCTTGGGTTAAATTCCGATTATATACAACAAAAAAGAAAGACAAGGAAATAAATTTGTGGCAAAGACTTAAGAAGAAATGATTCTCTGAAAGCTTGCTTTCAGTTCAAAAGAAATTGATCAAATTCAACACATAGGTAGATAAAGTTAAGCACATTTTTATTTTCATTTATGTAATAAGGTAATTAAATATACTAATTTGCTTAATAGTATACTTGCCCTCTAAAATAAATTCATAAAAAGGAATTGGTTTTTATTCCATTGGACTTTTATAGAAAAGCTTCAAAATGACATTTAATTTGTATATGTACTCCTCCCTAATCCTAAATATCATTATTAAAAATAAGGGGCTACTCAACAAACTGTCAGTCTCCTCCATAAATATGACACTTAAGTATAAAAATTGTGCCTTGTACATATGGTGTCATCTCCATGCTAGGTATATGTATAGCCCAAAATGTACTTTTAAGATACATGGGATTTCTTATTTTAAACTGGAATTTATATAGAAGACCTCTGAGTCCTTGTTGATTTCAGTATAGTTTGCGTATGATTAAAATATAGTTAGGACCACAACCATAATTTCTTTATTTAAATAGTTTGTCGAACTAAAAGAAATACTTCTTTAATTGCTCTTGAAATAGGAAACAGGATGCTACTGAATGGATTACATGGAAAAACATCTTGCTAAACTTTTTTGTTAAGCTTTTTTCCTCTTTTCCTTTACAATGTGTTTACAAATGGATTGAATGGAAGTGTAACATTTTTATAAGTATAACATTTTTATAAGCTTTGAATTATACCATATTTTCATTAGGTTTTATCATATGTTCCATATTTAATTGTAATTTACTTTTTGTTTCGATCTGCTTTATGTTTTCAGTTCAAGTACAGCTGCTGGTGCAAAACTAGAGGAAACAACTAAATTGGAAAGAGGAAACTCTACTCTAAACAAGGTGTTGGCTTCCTTATGCTCATATCATTGGCATCAGACTTTAGCCATGTTGAAAGTTTTCACCCAAGAATCATGTTATTCAGGTTGCAGTAGTGAACTGCCTTACCCTAAATATTCTGAGAGAGAGGAAGATGAGGTTCATATTCCAGGCTTCAGTTGTGATGACAACATGCTGATGAAAAGGTGCTGTTCACAAAATGTAAGATCAAATAAGGATTACTTGACATGCCACTCAATGGCCCCTGGCTTTGTTAACACAGTGATGAACAAAGAAAATTCTTTGCTTTGCCATCCTCCTGGGTGCTGTCCCAAACAGCTACAACTGTGTAAGAGCCATTCTACCCGGGCAGAGTTGTATACGTACCTCTTTTCAAGAGGGCAAAAAATCAATAGGGATACACAAGGCCGCAGCCCTTCACCACCTCTATTGTCTCCTGTGGAAGCCGATGAGTACAATTCACCAAAGGAATTGCCTGAAGATAACAGACCTGAAAAAAACTGTAACCAGCCTCCCTCACTGTTTCCCGCTGAACACAAAGAGAAAGATCAAACTTATCTTGCAGAAGTGCCCAATAACCTACAGGAAGGTGTTGTAAATGTGAATCAAGAAAATAGCCTTACAATTTCTGATAACCTTGAAAAGTTTGGAAATGCTGATGTGTTTCAGGATTTAATGGATCGAATCAATGAGAAGTTGAAATCAATAGAAACTACTGATACAGAAATATTGGCAAAATTACCTAAGAGCGATGGGAGAACAGAAACCAATTCTAAATTACGGAACTTCATTACATCTCTTTTACATGATGCTAAGGCCAATGATTATAATTTTACAGAATTACTGAATCAACATGATAAGCAAGTGGAAAATAAAATTATCCAAACAAGATTTCGCAAACGACAAGAAACTTTGTTTGCAATGCATAGTTCATGTCTATTTAGACGAAAGTCTTTGCAAATCAAAAGAGAGTTGGCTAGCCTTGATGAAACTTTCCTAAGAAAGAAAGCAAATTCACAGAGAAAAGTTAAAAAATATACAAAAAATGCCAAATACAGTACATTAAAACAGCTTGATTTACAAGGCTATGAAAATAAAGATGGGACATTTTCTTCTAAGTTGAAGCTTTTGCCGTTAGGTCAAGAAGAAACAATAGCACTACCTCTCATTAGCTCAGAAACCAATTCTGATTTTGTAACATTTTCAGCAAACGGCTCTACAACCTCTCAAACAGTTTTGGCTAAAACGCAGTGTGAAATTGAACTACATGTGGATCCAGCTGGTGTAAAAGGAGATTATGATAGAGGCCTGGAGAGGACCAGACATAATATTTTCTCTCCTAGATGGTGCTCTTTGTATGTAGCAAACAATTTTTTAATAAGGAAAAACATCAAATCAAAATCTGCTGCTAGCATAGAAGGGGGCAAAATTCTCAAAGATTTTCAAGCTAAGTCATGTAGCAATGAAAATATAAATAAGATTATGCAGAAAACCAATCTACATGTTGTAAAGTGTTTGGAAGATAGAATGAATATGGCCCAAAAGGCCACACAGCCTTTGCGTAATGGTTATAAATTATTGGGCAGAATGAAAGACCTTCAAAATTCTGGTGCCAGCAATAAATCTAAAAGTGCCCTTCTGATTAGCATGAGTGAAACTGAAAGTAAGGGACAATATGTGTTTTCACAGAGTCATTTACCAGGTAGAAAAAGCAACAAAAATGATTGTGTGCCAAAAAAAGAAAATGTATCTTGTGAAGAAGAATATGAAAGACTTTTGAAACCCTCAATTTTAGATTCAAACATGTTGACCTTAAACAAAGAGGAATCCCAAGGAAATTCTCATTTGGGGCATAATTCATCAACATTGAATTACACTAGCCCTATAAGACTTATGTTCCTTTCCAAGATTAATAGCAGTGAAGGAGTCAAGTACACACTAACCTCTGTAAATGATTCATCCAAATTAAACATAGATCTTTATTCTTTTCAGGAGAAAACAAATAAGCTGTTGGCAAAACAGTTGGAGGCAAAGGATTCTGATGAAAAGGCATCTACTGATAAATGCAGCTATAATGAAAATATGGATAAAAATAAAATGAGAATTAGTTTTCCTATAACAGTTGCCACTGAAACCAATCCTAAACCTAAGGAAGAGCCTGTGGAACAAAATACCATTGGATCTTCCCTGAAAAGAAAACCTGGGAGACCAAAAAAAATTGGTCCTCAGGTTGTAAAACAAACTAAGCGTCCGATTGGACGGCCTCCCAAGCCAAAAGCTGATGTGAATAATAACGATAGTCATAGGAAGGACTCCATTGGTGTTTCAAAAAATGCCAACTCTAACATGGAATGCCTAGAGGAAGAGAA
Organism: Boaedon fuliginosus; assembly: GCA_027560395.1. Lineage (NCBI taxonomy): Eukaryota > Metazoa > Chordata > Lepidosauria > Squamata > Lamprophiidae > Boaedon > Boaedon fuliginosus. The sequence continues at coordinate 81,204 of JANHGC010008930.1, forward strand.
CATTTACAAAAATATTACAGTAACTGTTGTTTTTGGAAGGTCTCGAAGGATTAAGAGGTGTGTTTCAGAAGGTAATCTAAATATAGTTAAAACTGCACCAGGACCTCGCAACTACTGCAATGTTGTATGTGACTCTGATCAAATAAGACTCAGCTCAGATGCCAGGAACAATTTACCAAAAATTAAAATTACGCAATATTCTGCAATAGAAAAGACCTCTACATGTGGCTATGAGGATGTTAGACCACTAGAAAGCACCCCTGGGCTACCATCCCATTGCAGCAATATCAGACCAAACCAGAAGCCTTTAAATGTAATTAGAAAACCTGGTAGGCCAGCAAAAGTAAAAATATCTGGCATATCAGTGACTGTTAATCAGATTTCATCTCAGGAAAGAAAAGTGTGTATCAACAGCTGCCTGCCTCCCTTAGAACAAGAAGTTGTGTCAGAAAGAAATGAACCGTCTCAGAAGGATGCTAAGCAATGCAATACAAGAGATGATTTTAAAAGCCTTTGCAATGATGAAGCAGGGGATTTTTCACCCAAGATTATCATTGCTTCAAAAAGGTCTGAAACTCATTTGAGACCCTCTCTTAGAAGACCATCATTGCCTTTTGTACATTCATTAGCCTCTTGCAGCTCTTTTTCTTGTAAACGTGCCTTTTTGCATAAACCATGTAAACTCTGCTTGAAAAACGGTAAAGATCACAAAGTAAAGCATTCAAAAATGCCACCCAAATGTACCTCAGTAAGTGCAACGGCAGATAATGCAAAAAGTAGTTCTGAGAATAGTAAATCCAGGTCCATTGGTGAAATGACTTTGGATCCCATAATTTCATCCAATTCCCTTAAATGGTGGGATCCTTCTATTTCTAATGATTCTTTGTTAAAAGAACTAAACAGTAGATATGACCAGATAACTAAGACTTGGTTGCATGTGAATGGAGAAGAATATGAGAAATGGCCATATAATGGAACATGTCATATGGAACAAGATAGTAGCATTGAAGTATCAAATCCTTTGGACTCCTGCATTTTGGAACTGGAAAATTCACCTATAAGAATGCTTTTCCAGAAAAAATGCAGCATAGATGACCTATGTGCATGGTTTATGCAAACAACAGAAACACAATCACTATCACTAGTCAGAAAAGCAAATGCTCGTAATCCTTTTGAAGTAGTTAGCACAAGGCAATTCAAAATGGGAACAAGACAATATGATTGTAATACCAGTCCTTTGAGAAAGCACTTTAAAAAATTTGCACTGTCCACACCTTCAAAATCAACAGGAAAGTTGCAGCTTCTACATAAAATTGTCAGATCTCAAGTCTTAAGCAGGGAGCATAGCTTCACCTTAGCTAAATTGAGAACTAAATTTGAGAATTTGCAACATGATCGATGGCGACAAGTGAAAAAACTCTACAATCATGGAACATCTGACTGGAAATCAAAAAAGAAAAACTTGCGATTTTTCTGCCAAAGTCAGTGCTTGACTGATGCAAGTAGGAAACTTAACAAAATGTGTACAAGCCTTGAGAATGACCCAGTAGAAGCTCAACCAACAACTTTGTTGGAATCTTACAGAATCACTTCAGCAGCTGGAAATGAAATCAGAGATGCATTTATTCAACAAGATGCACAATTGTCTAATCTTAGCACAAAGTGTGACTCATTCTCAAACTGTAGGCCAAGTAGTAAATCCATGTACGGCAATGAGCAAAGTATTGGACAAACACATGCCCCAAATGAATGTAATGAAAGTGCATGGAGAGGGCAAACTTTTAAGGATTGTCGCATATTTTTGAAGAAACTTAATCCGGTGGATAAACAACATGTATTTAGTAAGAACTTTGCAATCTGTACTTCAGACTCTATGGAACATCGCAGCAGCCATCTCTACTGCTCAGAAAAGAATGGTTGTCCTTTGAGGTCTCCCTCTACTCAGCGGAGCATGGCTGATCACAGTGAAAGGAACCAAGGAGCTTCTAACAGAAACAGGCATTCCAGTTTGCTCACTGAAGTCAAGAAGTCAAGCAAACGTATTGCTTTTGAGGACGGACCAATGGAGACCCCTAAAAAAATGAAGAAGCGGAAGAAGACACAACGCAATTTCACTGAGCTGAACAGAAGAAAAAGGAACAAGAAGCGGTTATGTAGTACTGGCCAAATATCAAACTGTTACCCAAAATACCACCTGGGTAAGTTTCTTTCATCTCCCTCTCATCTCAACAAAATTCTATTAATTTTACATGCATGTGAAATAATTCAAGAAAAAGCTAAACGTAGGAAAATAGATTTTAAAAGAAATACAGGACAATAATCTAAAACTTCCCATTGCTGATCACGGGAGCTTAAATACTGTTTTCAAAAGATTTTCTGTTCATTTTTATGTATACTGCATTCTGAATAGAGTCCAGAAAAGTTATGCCAGAAAAGTTTAATACATCTGAATGGGTGTCATTCACCCCAAGAAGTTATTTGAAGGGGTAGAGTAGGCTTCTTTTCTGCCTTAATTGTCTGGGAGAGGATCGATTATTCCAATAGTCAGCAAAAATATTTTTTTATTTAATTCGTAATAATTGTTAATGTATTACCAAGTTCTTCATTCTGCTGATCAGGGAAAGACAATACCACAAGGCTGGAACATATTCCTTATTGAATTGCATATCCCTTATATTTTGGGGCCCATAATACAAAAAGAGGGTAAGAAATAGGCTAAGGGCCACTGACTGCCTTTACTTGAAAAATGATAGACTTTCAAAAATGTGATACATGGAGAGGGGATGGAAGTTTATTTAAAAAAATTGGAGAGCTAACTTTGAAAGCACTACTATGCTGAATTTATTTATTTATTGAATTTATTTATTGAATTTATACTGCCGCCTATACACCCATGGCGACTCAAGGCGGCTTACAGAATTGGGGAAAGGATTAGTTGTTTGGCAATAAAATTTGCATCTAGTAGTAATTAAATAGAAAGTAGAATGTTCTGTCCGATATTTTGCTTAGAATAGAATAGAAATAGAATAGTATAAAATACTGTATTTGGCCAAGTGTGATTAAACATACAAGGAACTTGTCTTTGGTGTGAACAGCAATGCAAAATGTCAGGTTGCTTTTGCCTTCCAGAAATGGAAGAAAAGAAAAGAAATGCTGTATGGCAGGGGTCCCCAACCCCTTGGCCACGGTCCACTACCGGCGTCATGGCCTACTTGGAATAGGACCCCACAACTGGCTGGCTGGAGCACACGCGTGTGTGCGCGCACGTGTAGTTCAACTTGCACGAGTGGCAAGCATGTGCCCTCCGACCCTCTGTTTGCACAAGTTGAGCTGTATGCACTGGCCTGCCATTAGCCTGGCCCAGTTCCTCTCTCTTCCCCCGCCCCTAGCCAGTCAGTGAAGCTGCAAAGGTTGGGAATCACTGCTGTATGGAGTCGATTGGCCTTTCTTTTCCTTTTCAGAAGAGCAGCAGTA
>JANHGC010008930.1:98152-115047 GCA_027560395.1 Boaedon fuliginosus
CAAAATAAAAATTCCTATCAATTTTATAAATGTTCTATAGATGAAACAAGATGATTTGAAATGTTCTGGAATCTCACCCTCGGCTTATACTTGAGTCAATTAAGTTTTTCCAGTTTTTGTAGGTAAAATTAGGTACCTCGGCTTATATTCAGATCGGCTTATACTCAAGTATATACAGTATATAAGGAAAGGACGTATCTAACTTCATAAATGAAAAAATAGTGAATCTCTAACCTAACTGATATAAAGCCCATTTTCTTTTTTTGGTACAAATAAGGGTGGGGGATCCCAAACCAAATTGCCACAAGCTGCCCAGAAATTAAGACTGATCTGTGTGCAATCCAATGGAGGGCTGAAGTAGCAAAGCTGGGTGAGGGGCCTGCAAGGGGAAATCCTATCCAGCTCAAACAAATTCGTTTCGGGTCCTTAGCTGCCTTTTGTGGACCTCCCTGCACAACAGAAGGCAGGACAAGGAGAGCTACCTGAGAGAGAAAAAAGTATTTGAGACCACATGGCCATGCTCCTGCTCAGCACACATTTTCTATATTGTGATACATATCATAAGGTTGCCACATACCAGGGATTCAATTATTCCATCCAATGTAGGTCCCAACCCTTTGGAAAGTGAGACCTGCTTCAGAAGTTGGTTGCACATCATCAAACACTTCAGAAGTGTTTCTGGATCACTCTTTTAAAATAAAAGCATTTATTTATTTATTTATTTATTTAATTAATTTTATTGGATTTATACCCCGCCTTCCTTCCCCCAAAAGAGGGAACACAAGGCAGCTAACAACAATAAAAGACAATATATAATATTACAATAAAATTCTAAAAAAGGCAATAAAATCACAGCAATATAAAAGGCAATAAAATCACAACAATATAAAAGTTAAGAAAGAGCACAACAACCCACATACCCTACTTTCGTGCAAGGGGAGACAATTAGCTCCAAGCCCGCTGGCAAAGCCAGGTCTTGACAGCCCGGTAGAAGGCTAACAAGTTAGGGATGGTCTGGACCTCTATGGGGAGCTAGTTCCAGAGAGCCGCTGCTGCGACAGAGAAGGCCTTCCCCTGTGGACTCGCCAGCTGGCACTGCTTAGCTGACAGGACCCAGAGGAGGTCGATTCTGTGCGATCTAATGGGGTGCTGGGAGGCATGAGGTAGGCGAAGGCGGTCTCTGAGGTATCCCGGTCCTAAGCCATGGAAAGATTTGAAGGCACCTTGAATTGCATCCGGAGGGCTATAGAGAGCCAGTGCAGCTTACAGTGCAGCTTACAGAGAGGTGTTACGTGGATGTACCGAGGCACACCCTTAATCACTCACATGGCTGCATTCTGGACCAATTGGAGCCTCCAGATGCTCTTCAAGGGTAGTCCCATGTACAGCGCATTGCACTAATCTAACCTGAGTTGATGAGGGCGTGAGTGACTGTGAGAAGAGCCTCCTGGTCCAGGAAGGGGCGCAACTGGTGCAACAGGCGAACCTGTGTAAAAGTTCCCCTAGCCACATCCGCCAAATGCTGTTCTAATTGTAGCTGAGGGTCAAGAACTCCCAAGTTGCACACCCATTCTAAGGGGTTCAATATTCCCCCCCCAGAATTAAGACTGGACAATTCACTGGACTCTGCGGAGGAAACATCCACAGCCACTCGGTCTTGTCGGGGTTGAGCTTGAGCCTGTTGGTCCCCATCCAGATCATCACAGTCTCCAGGCACCGGGACATCACCTCAACGGCGTCACTGGGCTGGCCCGAGGCAAAGATGTATAGCTGGGTCGGCGTCAGATGATCTCCCCCAGTGGTAGATGTTAAATAGGAGAGGCGAGAGACCCGAACCCTGAGGCACCCCACACAGCAGGGGTCTTGGGTCAGACCTCTGCCCTTCTACCAACACCGACTGCGTATGGCCCGAGAGATGGAGAAGCACCCCAATACAGTGCCCCTATTCCCAATCGCTCGAGCCGTCACAGAAGAATACCATGGTCAATGTTATTGAAAGCCGCTGAGAGGTCAAGAAGCACCAGGACAGAGGAAGAAACCCCATCCCAGGCCCGCCAGAGATCATCCGCCAGTGTGACCAATGCCGTCTCGGTGCTGTAACCAGGCCTGAAACCATAATCAGTTTCCTTCAAGGCCTTTCGAAGCTGAAGTGCCACCACCTTCTCAACAACCTTCCCCAAAAATGGGAGGTTGGAGACTGGATGAAAGTTCTTTAAATCAGCTGGGTCCAGGGAAGGCTTCTTGAGGAGGGGCCTCACGACCGCCTCCTTCAAGGTAGGGGGCCCAGCCCCTCTCTCAGTGAAGCATTGATGACCTCCTGGCACCAGCTGCATGTCACCTCCCGACTGGCCGACACCAGCCAGGAGGGGCACGGGTCCAATAAACAGGTGGAGGTGCTCATCGCCCCCATGGCCTTGTCCACATCATCAGGGCCAACAGGAGCAAACTCTTCCCACTTAACCGAACTAAGACCTGCCCCAATCATCCCAGTAGATCCTGCCCAGTCGGGAATCCAGATCTGTCCAAATCTGAGTGACTTTATCCGACAGACACTGAGCAAATTCCTCAGCTCTACCCTGCAAGGGTTCCTTAGTTCAGGATTTTTGTCCACCCAAATATCTACACTGCTTTCTAGTAACCAATAACGAAATGAGCAGCATTCAACACAATTAACCATTTGTTTCCATGGGAAATCAAGCAAAATTTGACCCTTTATTTATCATTGGCTGAAGAAGTCTGCTTCCGAATGGTCTGCTCAATTCATGGGCCATCTTAAGATCCTTTCTAGTTGCAGATTGTTCCAAAGCAACAGCCTCTCCTTCCAGCAGCAATCACTTGAATTCCCATATTTCGCATCTAGTTTTGTTCTGCAATAATGCAGCAGTTGAATTTTTTTTTCTAGCCCTCCTACATGAGAAATAACCCATATGTAGAAAACTAGGTATTCCACATTGGTAGGTAGAGAAATATTCTGGGTTTATTTCTTTTGCACTAGCATCGGAGGTCATAGCAGGATTCTCAGGTTTCTCTTCCTATGGAGTCCTGGCTATTTTCTGAGCTTGACTGTTTTCTTGAAGACATTTAATTACCCAATTAAGTAATAGCTTCAGTGCTGGACTGAAGGACTCCACATCAAGGATTTCACAGTTGAAGTCTGAACTTCAAATGTTCTCTTCTATTCTCTTCCTCTTCTAAACAGCCATTTCAAGCACAGTTTGAAAAGAGCCATTTCCTCACATATACAATTCTTAACATGTAAATGTGAAAACACTGAGAAGACTAGAGCAAGTGTAAAAGACGGAACCTTTTCCACGCATATCTCTTTCGTTTCGGATTCTTCCGCCTCTTTCAACAGGCTGCTCTTTATACTTTCCAGCTCTATAATCTTCTCCTTTAACACAGAAGCCTTGGCGAAGTCTTGCATGGCCACGCATTTCTCCAGAGCATCCTTTGCTTCCATGAGTTTCACTTTTATTTCTGCCACCTGGAAAGAAAACAGAAATTATGCCCTGGAGATACTGGGCATTATATTACGGCTTCTACTAAAAGTAGGTATCTCAATCACCCTGGCTGATGATTCCGGCATGCACCCAATTCTCTTGACAGTGGCAATGAATTCTATCATTGCCTACTTGCAATTTTTTGTCTTTCCAATCTAGCCCATAAACTTGGAATTTTCTGGTCTCCCATCTCCATATCAAAAGAGCTAGATGCTTCTCAGTTCTTGAGATCAACTAAGATTGGATAAATCCCGCTACCTCATCAGAATCTGGAATCAGCAACCTCGACCGGTATGAAATCTATGCAACATGAATATTAAAAATAACATCATTTCATGTTTTTGTGCTTCTCTCAATGAAAATAGTCTTTTGAAATACTTTCTAAGGTATAAAGTAGCATGTAATAAAAATAAAACACAGTAAAGGTGGCTCAGTGGGTAAGACGCTTTAGCTTTTCAATCAGAAAGGTCGGCAGTCTGGTGGTTCGAATCCCTCGCGCCACATCATGGAGTGAGCTCCCATGACTTGTTCCAGCTTCTGCCCACCTAGCCATTCGAAAGCACATAAAAAATGCAAGTAGAAAAATAGGGACCCCCTTTGGTGGGAAGGGAACAGAGTTCTGTGTACCTTCGGCGTGTAGTTCTGCTGGTCACATAACCATGGAGATGTCTTCGGACAGCACTAGCTCTTTGGCTTTGAAAGTGAGATGAGCACCGCCCCCTAGAGTCGGGAATGACTAGCACATGGGCCGGCACCTTAAACACTCAAAGAGCCACAAAGGTCCTAACCGAAAGCCCCCTGTTCAATTCTGGAGCTGACCGGAGTCCCCCACCATCCTCCTAGTGTGGTGTCCTTTTTCCTCTACCTGTCCTAACTGAAAGTCCTATCAATTGTGGAGGTGACTGGAAAACCCACCCCTTGCCATACAATCTCCTCCTGGCATGCCATCCTTTTCCTCTCCCTAACTGGAATCTCCTCTCAAACGTGTGGCCGACCAGCAACAAAGGGTTGAAAGAGACACATGTGGCTCTAGAGCTGAGGGTTGCCAACCCCTGAACTAGCACATATGTGCAAAGGGAACCTTTTTAAAGGTGTTTTAAAATGATATTAAAAAGGGAGAAAAAGAAACTAAAAGCACAGGAACTGTTCACCCGGGTTTCTCAGGAAAACCTGGATGAAGAAGTCTTCTAGTAATTAAATAAAGCCCACTGAGTAACAATTTCAGTGGACAACACAACAGTTGAGCTTTCCATTTTGAAAAGACTAAGACGACTAATGGTACCATCTTATTTCATATAGTTTTAGAGCACTCCCTATACAAAGGCCTCTCCAAATCTGAATTTGGCTCAGCTAATGGGCAGCCAAATATTGCTTCAATGGAGGGAACATGGATGGCCATGGCCAGGTGAGCGCCCTATAACTTGGCCACCATGGTCTGGACCAACTGGCCCTTTAGAGCAAGGGCAAGGGTGGCTTGGTGAAGGGAACTCACACTGACACTGATGTTACCAGGATGTACAACTCTCCTTGCACCTGGGAGTTGAACCCAATTGGGCTAGAAGATATCAACGAAGGATCCATCCTTCTACTTTATTTTCTTCTATTCTACCTTGGACTTACACAGACCAAAGGAAGTCAAAATCAACTGCCATCTTTATCAAGATTTATAAAAAAAGAATCTGAAACTTTGCCCTCTCCATTCCTATTAATTTAATTCTCTGCATTTCTGGGAAATAACATTCAGATTTTTCAGAAGCTGCAGAAAAAAATTGCAATAATTCAGTTGTAGTTATTTCATTAAAAATAACTATATTACTAAAGAAGGGGCACAATCTCTCCATACCTTAAGCTCTTGTTTTCTTATCTCACTTGCGTCTTGCTGCTTGTCTACTGTCACAATGGTTTCCCGCACCTCTGAAATTATTTCAGCAACCTGAAAATGTAAATAAGCACCAACCTGAAATTGAAACAAGTCTGACGAGCTTATTTTATTCCTGTCATAAAGCTAAACAAAAAAAAATACTCATTTCTGGAGGTATTTGGGAAAAACTCACGTCATAAAAAAAAATCTCCCCTAATCTTTACACAGCCACAAAACTTTGTGTGAAGCCTTCTCATTGCTGATGGTTTTGAGGAAAATAGCACTCCTTGATCCTTGGAAAGAATCTGCTTTAGTAAAAGTTATCTTGAGCATCCTAAGATCATGTGGGACCTCTGTGCCACAAATTCTCTCCCATTCTGACTTTTCTGTGATGAAGAGCAAGCATTATGGTCTTGAGCCCATCTAGCTTTATTTCCAAATCAGGAACATGAACCTTTAGAACTGGGAGGAAAACTACCATGTTTCCCCAAAAATATGACCCACCCCGAAAAGAAGCCCTATCATGTTTTTTGAATGCATGTGCTAAAATTAAGCCCTACCCGTAATTAAGACTCCACCTACCCCGGGTTGCAGAGGGTGGGGCAGTCCCATAAAAAATTACCCGGGCAACACCATGTCATCAGCTAGTTAAATATAAATGAATGAATCATCTGGAGGTGACATGATAGCAATCTTCCAATGTCTGAGGGGTTACCACAGAAAAAAAGGGATCCTATCCTCCAAAGCACCTAAAGGCAGAAAAAGAAGCAATGGATGGAAACTAATCAAAGAGAGAACCAGCCTAGAAATAAAGAGAAATTTCCTGTCAATGAGAACAATAAGTCAGTGGAACAGCTTGTCTCCAGAAGTCATGGGTGCTCAGTTGCTGGAGGTTTTCAAAAAATTAGAGAACCACTTATCTAGAATGGTATAAGGCAATGGCTCTGAACTTTTTGGGTGCTAGGGTCTGGTTCTGTGGAGGACAGTTTTTCTGTGGATGAGGGTGGAAGTGGAGATTTCACACGCTCTCTAGATCCCAGGCATGCACGGATGGGGATTTGCTTGCTTGCCCAGCCCAATTCCTGATGAGCCATGCACCATTGCCAATCAGTGACCCGGAGGGTCAGGCCCCTGTTACAGGGTCACCTGTTTGAATGAGAGGTTGGACTGTTGTAAGCTGCCTCAAGTTCCCCTTGACCGGGGAAATGAGGTGGGGTATAAACCCAAACAAACAAACAAATAAATAAATAAATAGAAGACCTCCAAGGTCCCTTCCAACTCTGTTATTCTGCATTCTGTAATTTTTCTATTATTCTATACGAATATTTACACTCAAAATTGCCAGGGACAATTCTATTCAAGGGATTTATTTTTATCATACAAAAAAAGCGAACTGTTTACAGGTACTTTGGTTAACACAATGGCTCTGAAGACTTCCTCAAAGGATTAAAGTTTCAAAGTTGTAACTGAAAACACATACCGTTTGGATCCTTTGGTCATCATCCTTCAAAAGGCAGAGCAACTTTTCCATGAGATGGGATACGGGGGATGCTGACGTGGTTGGAATCATAAGAATTTTTTGTAGGACACTCAGCATTCTTTTCCTTTAAAAAATATATGCGTGTATATATATTAGTTTAAAACCCAAGGTATTATTTTTTTTGGGGGGGGGGGTTGGTGCCTGATTTCTAATATATGGACATCACTATTTTCTGCCAGTGAACAGTGGTTTCTTCTCTGCTTAGAAATATTGTAAAACACAGGAAAAGATACCACGGTAAGATATAAGAAGTAAGCTCAGACTGAAACAGAGAAAAAATGCTTATTTGGCTACAGTGCTATCTGCTTCCACTACACCAGAGGTGTCCAAACTTGGCAACTTTAAGACTTGTGGACTTCAATTCCCAATTCAATTCTGGGAATTCAAGTACACAAGTCTTAAAGTCCACAAGTTCCAAGTTTGGAAACCTCTGCACTACACAATTCTCACTCCCTGAAATTCTGGGAAAAAGGAAACATTTTAGAGTGAAAATATTATGCAGCTGGACTACAAATGTCCAGACTAGATGGTCAACTGGATATTCTTAAATCACAACTATTTCTCTTGATATTCTTCTACTCTCTGCCCATTTATATTTTTGAATCAATTCTTTCTGGGTGATCCTTTCTCTCAACATCTGATGATTCTCTGAGAGTGGAGCAACTAGATTGAACAAGCTAGGCTGGATTCTCCCTGCTGTCCTTCCAAAGGACTGGATGACCCTGGGGAATGGGACTCAAAAATAGGAAGCCTAATGAAAAAAAATGTCAAGCATGAATTGTAATGTCATCATATCAACCCCAATCTTTCATACATGGGTCTTGACAAGGAACACAACAGAGAGGTCATGGGATGTGTTTGGAGGTTGTATTGCTGATGACCTAAGCCATGTTTTCTCTACATGGAGAAAGCCACATCACCTTCTTCACTGTGGATGAGGTATGCAATGGAGGTCCTGAAGACATTTTTAGGCCACCTATAGACATCTCACAGACCAGATGCTCACATTTCTGCTGTCTCCCAGATTCTCCATTTTTTAAATCAATGCAACCATTACTTTATTTTCTACTATAAAACATTTATGTAACATATTATTATTATTATTATTACATTTTTATGCCGCCCAACTCCCAAAGGACTCTGAGCAGCTTACAACATACATAGCAATAGCACTGATTTTATACACTGCTTATCAGAGCTTTGCAACACTCCCCAAGCGGTTGCAGAGTCAGCCTCTTGTCCCCAAACAATCTGGGTCCTCATTCTACCAACCTTGAGGATGGAAGGCTGAGTCAACTTTGAGCCTGCTGAGATTTAATCTGACAACCTGCCGAACAAGTCAGCAGAGATAGGCTGCAGGGCTGCATTTAACCACTGCGCCACCGAAGCTCCTAATTATACCCCTTTGGCTCAAAACAACGAGTGGAAAATTTGCAAACCACTTGAATTGATGTCTATATGTTAACGTGGTTTGCTCAAAGGGATATCACCAGATAATGTCCCTCCAAGTCAACCTGTTGCTTTCTATACACATTTTAAAATGTATCTTGTAAAGAAAAAAATTATCCCTCTCAATTGCATAAAACAATTGCATGGTTTAGTTTGGGTTTTTTTTACAGAGTCTTACCTGCCTCCTTCTTCAGTGATATCCATGCAACCCATCATTAGAATTAACTGCTGACCTATAAATTCCTTGGTCATCAATTGCTCAATGGAGGCCAGATCTTCCTTTTCTTCCTGACTGAGTACTGGAATGCTTTGAAAGTAGCTTAAGGGTAAGAAAATGATTATTCCGTCAAAAGGGATTGAGATTGATCTCCTTGTCAATCCCAGGCTGTGGTATTAATTCACAACCCTTTCAAATTACAGCTCCACACACTTCCCAGAGACACCAATGTGGTGTTGGGTTTTCTCCTGATCTTTGTTAATGGTTGAATATTTAGAAAATTTTAGACGTTCACTGCAAAATCGTAAGACATCTGAAAGAATTTCTCCTTTACCCGGCATGGTACTGTAAATCTGACTACACCCCTCAGCCGGTCTGCTCTCCTCCCCTCATTATTTCCGCAGCATCTCCTGCTCATCAGACATAACGTATCTTCTAAAGATCAGTTATTCCAAAATGGAATAAGCTATTAAGAATGATAACTGTGAGATTAAAGCAGAAGGTATACTGAATTGACATTGCAATTTTTGAATTAATTGTGTGAATTAACCTCAACAGATAATCTGCATAGATGGCAGGCTCTGGCAAGATTTCTTCTAAGAATTCTTCTCCTTTGGATTTCAAGTGCTCACAAAGAGCTTTCCAATACAAGGCACTCTCTGCCGTCAGTTTTTCTATTGGGATGGTTTTCCTGCAAATGAAGCACATGGAGCACTATCAAGTCTCCATTAAAAAAAACCCAATTCTTTTCTTGTGTTAGTTACATAAACCAGGAAATTTCAGAAAGCAATCGCTGCAAGCAAATATATCTTCTGGTATGAAAATCAAACATCTACATTAAGTTTCTGAAACACACTATTGTATGTTTTACTATTTATCTTTAAGAGGAGGGGGATAAAGAGAACCTGAGCAAGGCCGGGTCATCAGCTAGTAATCTATAAAATAGCAAAATTAAAACATCAACAAAATGAGCCTGTAAGCCTATGTTTGAATTCTATATAAATAAACTCAGTCCCACTACAAGAGCTGTGCTAAGAACTAACAAAAACATAAACAAAAGTAAAATATGACCCTGTGTATCGGTTTAGAAACATATTCTCCAATTATATCTCATTTGCCAATCCATTTCCTTTACACCCGTTTCATGAGCTTAACCTTTTTAAAAAAATAAACATACCACAATTGGTTGATTCATGCAACATTTTTAAACCTTAAGTTATGCTTGACTATTAGAGTGCTGTCTGAACCTACGACTACAAGACGACCGTATAGTATTTTGGTTAACATGCTGGGAGAATTAATTTTGTATACAATTTTAAAAGACAAGTATCAGCATTCCTGCCTGGGAATTCTGGGAGTTGAAGTATTCCAGTGGCTAAGGCTCAGAAACATTGGCATAGAAAGGCTCAAAACACATGGCTGCACAAGTTCCATGAAGAATATGGGCAGGACATTATGCACACATTGAAAACCAAGAGCTGCTAAATCCAACGGAAGCATCATAGGATAGAATTTTAGAGGCAGAAGACGCTACTTTATGTTCCTGCTAGAGAGTATACATTAATCTGACCCAGGTAAAAAGACAGCCACAGCTGTATTACCCCTACCTGTCATCAAGTTCTGAAAATTGTTTGATTAGATCCTGGCAGGGAGACAGCAGGAACAGAGCATTAAGAGCTAAAACAGCCACTTCGGGGCAACTCTCCGCATCCAGGTGATGGAGCAACTCTAAGACATTTCCTCCAGCCAGACGTAGCCAAGCTTGGAGAAGCTGTTTCTGCACCATTTCTTTCACGCTTTCTATTAGAGACAGACATGAATTCCACATCAGTTGTACATACCATACACACGCACCACATACAGTATATATGTATATCTGAATAAACTTTCTCTCTCCCTTAAATATTCTGTTTAAGTACTTTGTAAAGAAGGGCTCAGAATCTTGATTCTTGACTTAAAACTATTGGTTTAATGACAGTCTAGAGCCATGGTGGCAAACCTATGGCACACGTGGCACGCAGAGCCCTCTCTGTGGGCACGCGGGCCGTCGCTCCAGCTCAGCTCTGCTACGCATCCGCGCGCACCTCCCACCAGCCAGCTGGTCTGCAGGTGTCTGTCACACATGCGTGGGGGGTGGGGCGCATGCGCGGGGAGGGGGCACATGCATGGGACGTATGTGAATGCGGGGCACGCAGGCATGTTTGGGGCATGTGGACACGTTGCATTTTGGGCACTCGGTGGTGAAAAAGTTCGCCAACACTGGTCTAGAGTTATGATGGTGCTGGAAAAAAAGGGATTTCCCAACCATCCTGGAGGTTAGGACTGTCACACCTCTCCCACGATTGCAACCTGGGTGCACGGCAACTGGCTCGAATGGACAGCAGTTCTCGTGTTCCGTGGTCACACGGTTGAGACTTGTAGCCTTCCCAGGCAGCTTCCAACAAAATGAATGGGGAGGGAGACCAGATATACTGAACCGTCATGTGATTCACTGAATGACCATGATGGTTCATTTGATGATGTTAATGAATCTTTAAATCCTGAGTATGTTTCTTTGTCCCCTTTTATACCCAACAGAATCAAGGTGGGATCCTTTTAAGTCTTATCTCTTCTTCTTTTCCAGGGCTAAATTCATGTTTCCCCTGCCTTAAAGGCTCCTACATTCATCTACACCAGAAACGGGTATTATCTAGCCCTTTGGCGGTCTCTGTCCAGCCCACAACCACAGTCCTATGATTCAGCCCTCCACAGCAGTCTGTTTCCCATGTGGCCCTTTGGGAAAACTGTCTCCCCCACTCCCCCCAAATTTACACTGTATTTCTTCACCTTCTCAGATCTGAAAAGTAAAATTGAGTCTAAGAGAGTGAAGATTCTCACAAAAGAGAATTTACTATGATGTACTTCTATTGTAACTGTTATGACTATATTTGGGGTCTTATTTGAGGGAGGGGGCACTCCAAAATAAGCACTAGAGTTTATTTTCAGGGGATGTCTTAATTTTTTTTACATACAGGACGCAGTGAGAGCGGGGACTGACAGGTCAGCCTTCTCCGTCTCACCATCTGCGTGCCCGCAGCCGCAATGGACCAAGTCTCAGTATGCCCTGGTCTCCGCCTGCCCTGCCTGCTGGCCCTGCTGCTGCTGGGACACTGGAGCTTGGGTTTTGCTCAGACTGCTGCTACGAGGCAGAAGGCAGTACAGCACGTTGGGATCACATGCCCATGTGCCGCTGCCTACTGTCTATGCCGCTGCACATCAGAATCGTCTGCCTCCATTAATTCGGGTGTCGATCTGTCCCACTATCTCTCGGTTTGCCCAGGGCCATGAAGGGGAAGGTCGCACAGCACAATGGGATTACCTCCCCCACTGTGCCTCTGCTGCTAGCCATGCTGTGCTGTATTGCAGCTCTCATGCTGGCTGTGCAAGACGGGCGTAGGTCTGCCTATGGCTCCCTTTGGCCTCTATCTGACCTATGGTTGCTCTGCTGCTGCTGCCCCAGCTTCCGACTGGCCCAGCTCAGCCCGCTGGGCAGTCCTGCCTTGAGATGAGACGAGGCTGGTGGCCAGGGAAGTGTGTGTGTGAAGCTGCTTCCCTCTGCCTGCTAGACATCCGCCGAAGCCATGCAGGGAAGGTGGGGGTGCAGCCTGAAGGCGGCAGTGGGCGAAGCGGGACAGGTGGCATGGCTCCACTAGTGACCACTGGTGAAGGGGCCCAGGCAAGCCGGTAGCAAGGTGGGGGAGGCACTCCGGAGGTTGTAGATTCGGGGCTACCAGGCAGGAGCAGCCCATTAGGCAGCCCAGGAGGGGCCTTGGAGAGGTGCCTTGATTGCCTGGTGCCACAGGAGGGCCTGGGCTGCCGAGAGCACACCAGAAACACCTCTAACAACCCATAGAGATGGAACAAGAGGCAGCTCCCAGCCCTCGCTGGCTCAGCCGATCCAGGGGGCTGCGATTGAGGGGCTGAGTTGTGTCCAGGCCGAGCTTGGGGTGATGCCGATCCCACCCCTATGCCGAGTCACACCGTGCACAGGCACCAAGACATGGCCACTGGAGTCATGCTGGCGGGGAGGGAAGGGGCCGAGCTTCCATAAGGTGACTGGGGAAGGGAAGGAACCACCGTGCTAAGCGCTGCCTCATGGATCAGTGCCCATGTTTGTGAGGGGACACATGGTTGGGTGGATGGTCGTAGCCTGTTTCCGGCCCTTAGGCCAGGGGGTGGGATAAGTTTCCTCCTCTAGGTTCATTGCCCCACCTCAGCCGGTGCAGTGTTTACAGCTTCAACTCAGGCCTTCAATTTCTGTGCACTTCTGAATTGGTATACCCAGAAGCAAGGTAGAACACCCTCCCTTTAGTTACCGTTTTTCAAGTGTTTTATTTTCAGCCCTTGGGACAAACTGTGTTTACACATCTGTCATGCCCACCCACACCCTCACACCGTCTCTCTGCTTGCCCATGGCTGCTGTCGGATATCAGTCCCCGTGCACTCACTGCCTCCTGTGCTGGCCAAGCCTAACACACACCCTGGCTGATGACCTTCACTGGGATTTATTTTGGGTGTAGGGCTTATATTAGGTGCGTGTTTAAAAACATGGTTGGTCTTATTTTCAGGGAAACATGGAAGTTACCTGATTTGGCTATTAATCCTAAGAACATCCCAAATTACTTTAAATTAGATATCCTGTCTCCCATCACTAGTTAGACACATATTAAGCATGTATTGGAAAAAAGAAAACTGCTTTAAAACATTTCAATGAAAATGAAAACATTTTACCTGATCTATCATTAAGTCCTTGTTCCAAAATTTTTACTCTCTGGGCTATTGTCAAAACTTTAACATGAACTTTTTCTGCCAACACCTTTAAAAAAATATTTTCACATGATTTTTCCTTTGACTGATATGGATTAATAGCATATAAAGAAAAATACTCAATACAATTTGCAAGGTGCCTCCTAAAGTGTAAACAGAAAAGTCACAAAGCTAACACAACTGTAGAATAAGACATTCTGGAAAACTGTCTTTTTCTTTCAAAAACAGCAACTGATATCCCAATACATTGATTAAAATGCAACTTAAGACCACAGCTCTTTATTGTATCCTTCCATTTAAAAATAAATCATGTATTCTTATGGTGACTTACTTTGTGCCCTCAAAGTGAACCCCTAAGATCATTAAAGGTGATGCTCTTTTTAACCACTACATTAATCCAGTCCAAGAATGAAAATTTGTGAGCTGTACCACTTTAGCCAATTTGGCTGATAGGATTGTTCTTTTGAACAGACTGGGCATATATTTTGATGTGAGTGTTCTGCTAGTTCCTACCTATAACTGTCTGAATGGTATGGTGGTTGGCAATCATATTAAACGATTAATAAAATAACACTCCAATGTTTTGTTTCTGATGAACCTGGAATCCAGAATCTATATCTATAAAAGAGAGGTGGAGTGTGGATGTGTGTTTGTATGTGCTTTATACAAACTTTCAGTTCTGCACCAATCTACCTCAAACATGCCAGATAGGTAGATAAGCGTAGTAAGAAATGCACTGCCCGGGTCTGCAAAGGGTAGGGTCAGTTTTTGACCCCTTTTTGAGGGGGAAACATGAAAAAAAACCACCAATTCTGCACTGCGCATGTGCAGATTTCTTTATGAGGTGCCATTTTTAAAGTGTGCCATTTTTTCAAATGGCTTTGATGGCTTCAAACAGCTTTGACAGCTTTAGTTGGCAGTGGCATGGCACAGCTTTGGTTGGCAGTGCCACTGCAAATTACCACATCCCCGCCAATTTCCAGCACATCCCCACCAATTTACAGTGGCAATGGGCCCAAGAAACTCAGAGGAGCCCGCCCACCAAGTAAAGTTGCTACTCTCCTGACAGCGGTGCTGCCTGTCTTCTGACAGTGGTGCTGCCATTGCCTTCCTCAAGCTGAGGCCTTTGGCGCTGCCATTGCCTTCCCCACCCTACCCAAGTACCTTCTGAAAGTGGCGCGTAGCACCAACTCTTCCCACAGCAATGGGGCCCTGGCCCGATTGCCGCTGCCATTCCTGCCAGACTTCCCCAGTGTCCTCCACCTTGTGGCTCCACAGCACCCTCCACCTTTGGTGCAGCACCAACTTTTCAAACAGCGGAGGAGCCCTGGCCTGACCACCGCCACCATTAATGAAGGGGTGCAGGACTTCACCAGCGCCCTCTGCCTTTGTTGCAGCACCAAGCGATCCCTAGTGCCCTCCACTTTTGGTGAAGCACTGCCTGTCTTCTGCAGCATCCCGGCATTATGGAAGATGCGGCGGACTTTCAGAAGTGCCAAGCCACCTTTGCTATAGCAGACTCGGCCTTCCACAGTGGCCTCCTCCTTTCTGAAGCACCGCCCATCTTCCACAGCTCCCCCGGCATTAAAGAAGATGCAAAGTTGTTTTGGAAGCAGCAAGCTGGCATTGTTATAGCAGACCCAGCCTTCCCAGTGGCCTCCGCCTTCCTGAAGCACTGCCCGTCTTCAGCTGCCCGGGTGGAGGAGGCCCTGCGTTTCCCCGGGGAAAGAGCTCTGCAGCCTCACCAGGAAGCACAAGCAGAGCGGTGAGGCATCTCCTCTTTGAACTGAGCATGGAAGGGGCTCCAGGCTGCCCTTCCTGCCCAAGGAAGTGTGGTTTCTCCTCCCAACAGGCCTCCCTGTTCTGCCCATGCTTCTAGGGGAGGCCATGGGGCCTCTTTCCCCTGGAAAAGGCAAACCATCCTCTACCCAGCCTAGCAGCCACAAATGGCTCAGGTGCCAAAGTTACTCCCCTGCTTTGAGAAACCGCTAATCAGCTGTTGTCAGTGGGTCCAGGGTCTGTGCAAATCACCTGATGCTTAGCGGAACTCCCCGGAGCCACTGCCAACAGCTGATTAGCTCTCAAAGCAGGGGAGTAGCAATGTCACCACTACTGCTGGTGACTCTGGGGTGCTCCACTAAGCAGCAGGTGATCTGCACACTGCCTGGAGCCAGCAGCAGCACCTGATTTCTGTAGGAGCAGCAAGAGGGAAGAGGAGGGGGAAGGGAAGGGACAGAAGAAGCAAACAATATAAATAAAGGGCAGAAGGGGAAAAAACAAGAAGAGGAGGAGGAGGATTACTAACCCCCACCACCACAATTATACTTCTTCTTTTAAAATAATAATAAAAAAAAAACCGAGCAAGGCCGGGTAAGCAGCTAGTTATACTATAAATAATTAGCATGGACTATTTTCAAGGGAGTGACATTTGGGTATTTTAGTTTTAATCCTTCTATATACTGTATAAAGCAGGTATAAAATAGGACACCTAGTGATTCCTCCTCCATTCTGTGCCACAAAGAAACAATTTGGTGTACAAGGATTATGTAGCTTTCATTATTGTGGCATAATTTGCTTCTTCAAGGCACTTTTTACACTCTTATTTTCAGTTCTGTTCTGAGTGTTGCAGGAAGGGATTTCAACATATATTATATAGAAATCTTTTCTAGTTACTAGAAGTGCCAGAGGAGGCTGCCAGAGTATCACAATGCTGTGTAATGAAGATTCATTTCATTTTTTCAAGGTGGGATAACTTATCTTTGCAAAGGGGCTTCCAAGAGATGCTTCACTTAATACATTGTTGAAGGGAAACACTTGGTTATAACTTGAAAAGATTTTGTAACAAATAACACACATAATTCTGAGTTTGTTGAATCTTAGAAGCTTACAGAAGAAACTTTTCTTTATGTGTAGAGGGACAATAATGCATTCATCAAAAAGAAACAGGCAAGTGCAAATAAAAAAACTTAAAAAGCACATTGCATAGAATTTCTTTCTTTCTTTTTCCTTCCTTTCCTTCCTCCCTCCCTTCCTCCCTTTCCATTTCTCTTTCCTTTTCCCTTGTTTGGATAAAGAATAGTAGACCTACCAATCATAATGT
Source organism: Boaedon fuliginosus (assembly GCA_027560395.1). NCBI lineage: Eukaryota > Metazoa > Chordata > Lepidosauria > Squamata > Lamprophiidae > Boaedon > Boaedon fuliginosus. The sequence continues at coordinate 114,626 of JANHGC010008930.1, forward strand.
TACAACAGAAAATGACATTCATAATCATTCATTCAGTGCATTTACACTGTTCTGAAACTGTCAGCTCTGAGAAAATGCCAATAAGCTAGTTGAGCCTGAACAAAAATATTTCAAGAAGGAGAAAGAGACACAGAGAGAGAGGGGGAGGGAGAGGGAGGGAAGGGGGGAGAGAGAGAAGGGAGGGGGGAGGTAGAGAAAGAGCGGGAGTGAGGGAGAGGGAGAGAGGGAGAAGGAACTATGTGAAATCTAATAGCAAAGGGAATGTAGCTCAGGATTGAACTGTGAGATCTTTGATGCTATTTGAGCTTGTTTGTTTTCTTGCTGATAGATGATAGATAGATAGATAGATAGATAGATAGATAGATAGATAGATAGATAGATAGATAGATTGATAGAGATAGATAGATAGATAGATAGATAGA
>JANHGC010008931.1:0-13033 GCA_027560395.1 Boaedon fuliginosus
CATACATACAGACATACATACATACATATAGATAAAAGTAGAGGTAGAGATTGAGATAGAGATAAAGATAGAGATAGAGATATGTCTTTGTAGGTTTTCACAGGAGTTTGTATATGCAAAGTTGGTGTTGCAGGTTTCTTTCCGAGTAATCATTATTTATTTATTTATTTATTTATTTATTTATTTATTTATTTATTTATTTATTTATTTATTTATTTATTTATACATTCATTCTGGAGGTTGACAATCTTGGCTTCTTTCTTTCTTTCTTTGTTTCTTTATTAATACATTCACTCTTTTCAGTAGAAGTCTTGTAATGATTTAGCCAAATAACATCTTAGAAACAAGAAAACTGCAAAGAGGAGAATGACAAGAAACCCATCTTATGCATCAAGTACATAAGTTTTATTCCCTGCTGTTTTTAACTACAGAGCCCTAGCTCATAATAGAGAAAATGTGAATTTTCCTTACCTGTTTGAATCATGATGGCAGCTCTTTAAAATAAATTACTTTTAATTAAAAGCAGGTCTCCATGATTTGTAGCTTTGTATACTGGAAATGGGGCCAGAGCTGTCTCATTTCATTTCTGCAGAAGAATGTAACCCTAGTCTCTTGCCAGTTTATACCACTTCCATGTCCAGCCATAGATAATTTCTCATGGGCTCAAAACTTTCAACAATACCCCATTATGTTTCATGACTCATAACATGGGCTGTTGCCCATGGAAAGCCATGTGTCTTAGGGCAGCTTGAGCTGCTCCCTCCAGCATGTTTGAACGGGTTGCACACCATTCAAGATCTTGCATGGTTTATTATGCTTGTGACTTCCATACGCTTTGCTGCTGGAAAGAGCATATTGCATCAGAACAGGAAATAAAAATTATAGGCTGGGATGCATTTCAGTGGGAAATTGTACGCTCACAAAATCTGCCACAAACAAACATCAAACAAAGGACAGAGCTGGGATAAACATCAAACTTTTTTTTTTGACATCAGCAAACGTTCTAAAGCTGTGTTCTAAGATGGCAGTTCATTCCTGCATAGATATTAATTATTATTTTTTCCTACTAGGCTGTCCCAATAAAAATGCATATTAAGGTCCCCTCCAAGACAGTGATGAAACTGTCCTCACTGAATACTTATTCAGATAAGACAATCCCTATTTGACTTTTAAATGTACTGTTTTATGAGAAAAAATTATGCAGCAACACTTAGTATTTGAAAACAACAGTGTTTTTTTCTAGATTTTGTTGCAAGGGACATTCAGTGACATCAGTGGTTGTCCAATGGGGAAATGGGTCACCTTCAAATTTGGCCAAGCTCTGTCATTTCCGCTGAATACTGCATTTCAGAGCAATGAAATTTTGTACCACAACCAAGCTAAAAGTAAAATAGCTCAATTGCTAAAGCGAAAAGGCGTATGGTCACAGGGGTGTGGAGCCAGTTCAAGAGCACCACAAAAGCCAAGAATGTAAGTGTCCTGATTGTCCATGCGCTATCATCCTCCATAACAACCATTTGCCAACGATACCTGTGAGGCTGGGACACTTTTTCAAATTTCCAAATAGGCAAAAAAATGGTTGAAAAAAGTCTGCTTTAACTCATGTTTGTACGATGAAGTAATAGTTAAAAGAAACAAAACTGTCTCTCTGCATTAAATTCCTCTCTCTGCATTAAAACAAGACCACAGATTATATGATGGAGAAGGGACATTAAAACATACTTTAAAAAGGCCAAGGATGGAGACACACAAAACATTTCAGAAACAGTAAGGAGGCAGAACATCCATTTCGCAGGCACACACTGGCTCTGCTACCAAGTAAGGAGAGAGAAGCCAAAGAAAATGCTGGTTTTAATTTAACTAACACAATTACGTCATATTAAGTAGTTAATAGGATGGCTTTTCTATATATTTAATATCTTCTCCCTTCTCTAAAGTTCAGCCTAACAATTTGGAGCAACATTCAAAGAGTCTTAAGCAGTTGCAACCAAGTCTTTAAAGACCATATTGAGGTCCCTGCTGTAAAGAGATTGCATATTTATTTATTTATTCCATAATCATAGGCATGCATACTTTATTTTAAACCTTAAGATGTCTCATTATTAAGCTCCAAAAACTGATTGGAGTTGTTTGTGCAAAAACACTGATGCAAAGCAAAACATTCAAATCCTAGTCTTGGAAAGTTGGCAGAAACAAGAGCAGGCAGGTCTATTATGGTACAAATAATGAGTTCATTTAACTTGGGTTAATGGTTATATGAAAAATTATAGCTTCAGCCAAGAGAAGAAATAAATAGCCCCAGTACCCAAACAATTTCATACACTTTTCCAAGGATTAATTAGTGGAAGCCAGTTTATGGCTAGTTCACATAGCTTGGAGACTATAGCTCCTCAAGGTTAGAGAACAGAGAAGTGGGAGCTTATTTTGTTTTGATTGATTTGTTTACATAGCAACCAACCAAGGCTAAAATAAAGTCAGTTCAATCTAGAGTTGAAACAAGGGTTCGGGTTAGTTTAGTCTGGAGTGTCTCTCTCTCATTCTTTCTCTCCCCCCTCCCCCCCTCCCCCCCCTCTCTCTGTGAAAGAGTAATTATTACCCCAACCACAGTTAGGCAATACTTGTACAGGATCAACCAAAATGTCCAGCAATTACTTATAAGATTTGGAGTTCTTCTGTACTTTTCATCAGATTGAATGGGACAGAGAATTAAAAAAGGGCAGAACACTCACGCCTCAGTTTGCAAAGGGGAAAAAAGTCACGATACGTCACATGATGACATTGTGATGACACAAGTTTGACATCCCTGCTCTAATAGATACAATTTCAAAGTCCCAAGAAGTGCAACTGTCTAGCTGATTCTTGCTACAAAGGTGCATAAAACACCTATTAATCTACTCGCATTTGCATGCTTTCAAACTGCTAAGCAGGCAGGAGCTGGGGCAAGTAATGGGAGGTCACCCTGTTGCAGGGAGCTTGGGGTCTCAAACCCGGACTGTCAACTCTCCAGCTGATAAGCTCAGTGTCTTTAACTGCTGAACCATTGTGTTCTCTTTTTTCCATAGTATGGCAAGTATGGCAGTACTGTAGGGCAGTATTTTTTAAACCTGGCAATGTTAAGACTTGTGTGCTTCAATTCCCAGAATTCCCCACTCAGCATGCTGGCTGGGGAATTGTGGGAGTTGAGATCCCCACATCTTAAAAGTTGCCAAAAAACAGCAACAACAACCCCACTACTCCAGAGCAGAGTTCCCAAACCTCTCCGGCTTTATGGGCCAGCAGGGGAGGGGGAGGGGGAAGAGGAAGAAGAGGGAATGGTTCCACTTGAGTGGCAGGTGACCACTCATGCACAATGCACAATTCTTTTTGTGTGAGCAGTGGGCACACACACACCAGCTGTTTGCACAGATGGAGCATGTGCACACAGACGTGCTCACCCACTGCTCCTGCATGTGGAGGTGTGTGCACACTCACCTGCCATGAGTGCCAGAACAACTTACATGTCCGGCCCTCTGGAATGATCTACCTCCGGAGTTCCAGGGTGTCCCAGACCTGAGAACCTTCTGCACTAAAGACCCGGCTTTTCTGGAGGGGTGGACTAGTTTGACCCACCAAAATTTAGCAATTTTTAGGGGGATTTTAAATTGTTTATATTTTTTATATGTTTTTACCAATGTTGTAAGCCGCCCAGAGTCCTTCGGGATTGGGCGGCCTACAAATTTAAATAAAATAAAATAAAAATAAATAAATGACTTTAGGGCTGGTCTTATTTTCCCAAGAATCATCCATTCCTAGGGTTGAGATGTTACTATACTGCTGAGAAAAGGACCAAAGCATTTTTTTTTCTAAAAAATTTTAAGTAAAAGAATAAAAGGAAGGCCTCCATAACCTTACATCTAAATGTGAGATTTTCCCTCTCCGTCCCATAGGATTTACTCTAAAAACTGCTTTGATTTTTGACTGGAATAATTTAAAGTGCCATTTTTCCCCATCTAAATCTGCCCACTTTTCAAATTAGGAATTGGAGACTTGGAGATGTTGCTCATCTCTGTGGCCTTTTCCATAGAGGTCCCAAAGTTTAAAATTCCAATTTTGGAAGCTTGCTTGCATTAATTTCACTAGCTGGATGAATTTGAGCCAGTTACCAGGCATTCTCTCTGGCCTCACCCTCATCTCAGAGGATTCTTGTTTGTGTGGAAAAATAGGATGAGGTACATGTATTAGATATGTTTGCTGCCTTCCATTATTTTAAAAAATAATAAAGGCAGGTTAAAAATAAATAAATAAATAAATAAATTTCCTTAATGTTAGCTTCCTTTAATTCTTGGAATTAAACTTTGGGATAGACATTTTCTAAATGATTGAATAATCAAATTTGCATTTACAAAATACTGTAACATTTTAGCAAATACTAATATACTGTACCCACTCCAGTATATTTCGCAATCTATAAATACATGTACCAAATAACTCTTCTTCGATTATTAAAGCAGCTTTGGCTTTTTCCAAGTTCGCATGAAGACTTTGGGGAAGTAGCTGTTTCCATATGTGTGTGTGTGTGTATAGCCACTTTCAATTGCAGTCCCCCTCCCAGCGCAACTATTTATTTATCTTAAAAAGAGTATGGCTTAAACTCATTGAAAGTATTCTTGTCACACTTTTCCCCCTGCTGTCTTATCAGTCTCCCCTTATAAAGTGCACCTTCCTCCACCACCATTTAAGTCCCCTGCAATAAAGTCTGACTTCCAAAAGAAAACTGTCTCCTCTCACTCATTCTCTTTTCCCAAAATCCAAAAAAAGGACAGCAAGGGCAAAGGTCTTGAAATTTGCCTGGTTCCCATGGACAGTGCTGGGACCCAGAACTTGTGCAGGTTCTGGGAACAAACTATTCCTGACTGTTTTTTAAAGCTTGTGCGTATCTGGCAGCTATTCATCTTGGTTGTTTGGTGTCTCTGTTTGCGGAAATCCATAGACCCATTTGTAATAAAGTCAAGAAGTTAGAACTGCCAATTTTGTAGGCACTAGTTAAATCAGAACAAATAACTTTATGCACAGATTCATTAAAAGAACTGATTCTTAAGAAGGAAAGCTCCCCTGGTTCTGTTTTGAATATAAGTAGAGCAGGGCCATCAAACATGCGGCCCATGGGCTGGATGCATCATGCGCTGGCCTCCCCCATGCCTGGTGTAGCAAAGGGGAAAATAGTAACAATACGTCACATGACGCTGCCATGATGACATGAGTCTGACACCCCTGGAGTAGAGGGTAGTAACATGGCTGGCAATTTCACTGAATGCTATAAGTACTTGCACAGGCTTCACATGTGGGAATGTCTATTTATTAGAAGTGTGCAAAACTGATTCAGGTCTTGACTAAATGCAGTACCTCTCTTTCCCTTAATAAAGAAGCTGGTCTTTTGTTTCTGTTTAGGTTTTCACAGGGTCTGCTGCATCAGGAACCCCCTCCCCCATTAAAATTAATGTAACTTTTAAAGTAGCATTACCCTTTTTTCAAGATCACAGGGAATAAAGTCAAGCTGCTTTAATGAGCGGTAGAGAGGTGCTGAGATTGGGGGAGAGTGCTAACACTTCATCTGGATGCTTTGCCAAGTGTATTCAGATTTATGCATCGGAGGGGGTTCTCTCAATTGCAAACAGTCTCCAACTTTTTAATTTTTGCCTCCCAAACCCATTATCCTGGCTTTTCCTTTCCAAGGGCTGATTAATCAATCGTTCATCATTTATTTAACACGTCCAAGTGATACACATGTTTTAAATAGCTTAATTCTTTTATAAAAATAGAATACCAATAAAGGAGAATAGAGCTCAGGGTTGAAATGAGGGATCCTTGGTGCTAATTATGAGCACTGATGTTACTTAGTTTGGGTAATGAAGCATCTGCAAGAAAAAAACAAAAACCAAGCTCAGAGAGCGCCAAGGACCCCTCAAAAGTAAAGTAAAATAAACTTCCAGTTTCTGATCCAGTTAAGATCTGGCTATGGTATACTGGAAATCAGTGGACCATATAAGGGATGATCCCTGGGCCAGTATAAAATTATCCAGTTTTACATCGTGATGTTAAGTATTTTCAAAGATATTATAAGTGAGATATAATAGACCTGTGATGTGGATGGTATTTTTTTAAAGGATGGAATACCTTTGATGAGACACACACACACACACACACACACCACACACACACACACACTTTAGATGCAAGCATTTTGAACATTTCCCCCCCCCCCAATCTTCTCTTAGTAAGGAAAAACAAAACGTGGGCGCATTTGTTCCGATTTCTTCTCTGATCCCTTCCAAATAAACCAGAGAAAAAGCACAGGTAGATTAGCTAAATCTATTTTATTATAAGGTTACAATAAAATTTATTGTAAGGTAACAAAAAGTTGCAGATTTGAAGGTTCAAATTTCCACCACTTTTAAGTATCTGCTCAGTTAGGGCAGGTCCTTCCTAAGTTTATTTCTCTGTTAAGTTCTTGGGGGCTTCTTTCTCTCTGGAAAGAGACTCTTTTCTTTGTCCTCCCCAAGGTTGTCCACGCGTTCCATTATAGTGTTGATTAAGTTGGAAGTGACCACAGAATGGTACAAGCTAAAGTGATGATAGACTGTCGAAAAGAGCATGTGAAAATGATAAAGACATCACAAAAAAACAAAAATAAAGAGTGATAAGCTGTTAGAAGAGAACAGTGATTTTGAGATTAATCTATCAAATCACTTCCATCTATTGCAAGTTTTGGAAGAGATGAACATTATAGACTAAAATCAACAAATAATCAAAAACATCCTTGAACCTGCTACATCTGTTGCACCAACAGAAAAACACTTCATACAGTCAAAGATCTCTGATAAAACTATTGACTTAATGAAAAATGAGAGACAATGAAGAATACTGGAAGTTTCACTAATAAACTGGAATAGGTTGAACTTTGCAAGACCATAAGAAAACATATCCAAGAAGAATCAGCCCAGTTTAATGTGAAGCTTGTGAAAAAGGCAATTGAAGAAAACAAAAGGATTAATAGAGCAAAACGCAGGCTTATAAATACAAGAAAGAAGGTTTTTGCATTAAAACATGAAGATGGCTCTGTGTGTAGAACAAAACAGGAAATGTTGGAAATAACTTGGAAAATTCTATTCAGAGCTATACCAAGATCAAGATCACTCAAAAGTAATAACACCCACAAAAGAGGAAACGCCAGATATCCTAGTGGAGGAAGTATCAAATGCCATAAAATCAATGAAAAATGGCAAAAGCTTCAGGAAATGACTGTGTTATGGTTGAAATGCTGAAAGCTGGTGGTCACAGTTTACACAAGATACTAGCAAAACTATACTCAAGATGCCTCAGAGAAGTGATTCTTATACACAAGAAAGGGACCCAAGATTATTTTAAAAACTATCACCCAGTAAGCCTTCTTTCAGTCATCTACAAGGTTTTCACCAAGACAATAACAAAAAGATTATTGATAACATTAAACGATACACAGGCAAAGGAGCAGGCAGGGTTCAGAAATGGCTACAGAACAATGGATCACATCCAGGTTGTTCACCAAGTCATTGAAAGGCACAAGTATACCATGCTATGTGCATGGCTTTCATTGACTATGAAAAGGCATTTGACTCAGTATTCCAGCAAGCAATAATTAATGCATTGCTCAACCAAGGCATACACACTGCTTATATAAACTTACTACAATCAATATATGAAAACACAATGATGATAATTTGCCTTAATGATCATAAAGCGGAAATCAACATAGAACAAAATGTATCGCAAGGTGATACAATATCACCATTCCTTTCCTCAACTTGTCTTGAAGAAATATTTCACTTATTAGATTGGGCAAAGGATGGAATAAAAATCAATGGCGCCCATTTAAATCACTTACGATTTACAGATGATGTTGTTCTCGTCTCATAAGACCCAGAAAGCTACAAAGGCACATACAAGAACTGCACAAAGCAGGAGAACCATTTGGCTTAAAAGTAAATCTGAAAAAGAGCCAGGTCATCTTTAATAAATTCGCCAAAGAAAGAAAAATGTTTATATCTGAAAAAGAACTAGATGTAGTAGATCATACGTATACCTTGGCCAATGGATCTCAATGGTAGGTGATACAATGAAGGAAATTGAATGGCATGTTAAATGTGGTTGGCAGGCATCCGGCAAGCTGAACGTAATTTTCAAGAACAACCTCCCCTATGTCTGAAGAGAAAATTTTTTGATCAGTGTGTGCTACCTGCTCTCATATGTCAGTGGAAACATGGACGCTAACCTCACAATTGATACAAAAGCTACAAGTGGCGCAAAGAGTGATACGTGCTCAGCATCATAAGATAAGATAGAAGGACCTGCACATGGATTAGAGAACAAATGAAAGTATACGATATAATCAAGAGAATAAAAGAATTGAAATGGAAATGGCTTCTCTCCCCTGGGAGGAGGTTTCAAAATATTTCTTGCAGGACTACCAGATTCTGTAACAGCTTTGTTCCCCATGCCATCCATCTGGTAAACTCTCAAGATTCGTTTTCATCGCCATGTACATGTATTCATCCAAAATAGACTGTGTTGTTTCTCTGTGTCATATATTATATGTGGGTATATACATAATTTTGTATTTATTTATTTAATCATGTTTAAGTAGTGTATATTGGAGGTGGTGACCCTTTGAGAGCTGTATGCAATGAAATTTTATTTTAATGTATGCCGATTAGTGTATTATTATTCTATCCTACCCTACCCTACCCTACCCTACCCCTACTCTACTCTACTCTACTCTACTCTACTCTACTCTACTCTACTCTACTCTACTCTACTCTACTCTATTCAACTCAACTCAACTCAACTCAACTCCACTCTATCAAGAAGAACTGATGGCAGGTGGACCAAGGTAGTCATAGAATGTATCCCACTTGATATAAAGCATCCATGAAAGTGGATCCATGAAAGTGGATCCATGAAGTGCACAGGGCTCTAGTCTGTTGCCTTATAGCTACTTCTGTTCCATTATTTCTCAACAGCATTTTCTGCTTAGGGAAAGGAGCACTCTCTATTCACTTATATTCTGGAGTAGAAGGCACTGCATTATGTTTTTATATTTATAACAAAGCAACTTCTTCAAGTCTTTCAGACGGCTTGTAATAAAGATCTCCCCCTTACTCTAGGAGCTGGAAAAAGGGATTTGACTTGGAAGTTTTGGATGCTGCTGCTGCTGCTGGATTGAGAGCTTCACTTTCATCTTTTGAATGGTTCCATTTAGGAAATTATAAGCCCAGTCACCAACGTAGGAGGGTGGGTGTGACAAGGATGTTAACAGAACAAAGTCAGCCAACAGACTTGTGCAATTGTGTCTAAGAATAGAGCTACCTGCGTCATGTAAACATGTGGTGTGTATTTCTAGCACTTCTGACTTGGTACAGAAATCAAAGTGAGGAAATTTGGTCACCATCAAACACATTAAACCAAAAGAGTGAAACCGATTCCAAGAATTTGCATCCCAAGTGCTGGGAACTGAAGTCAATGTCTTGGTGGCGTGATGAGCAGTGCTAGCCAGACCTACCCGACTAAAAACAGAGCCGCTCCCTGCCACATAGCAAGGCAAATTATCAGGAGAAGATGCAGATCTGTAATCAGGATATTTTGGGAAATGTTTAAAACAGAGCTGGTGAAATAAAAGTCTACACAGATTTCAGAGATGCAAGCTCCAAACACAGGTTAGAGAGGCAGGAGGCTAATTATAACTCAATTTGGTAAGTTAGCCACAATACTAACTGGTAAAAATATATTTTAGGGATGTGCTCTATGTTTCCTCCATGCACGCTTGGTATTCCTAAGGAGCATCTATACATAGCATTTTATGGGCCATATGTTCTCACGCAATGTGTGACATTTCCACAAGACTTTCAGTTTGTATTAGTCGGGCATCTAGTCACGTAGCTGGCTTTGCAACTAGACGGCACAATTTACATGACTAATTACTGTTATATTGTCTCCAGAAAACGGCTGCATTCACAAAGAGGACTTAACTATGGTCTTTCCTAGGAACGGCTTTAGTATTTCTTTTATATTTTATGAGTAGGACTGAGGAAAGGGAATCCAGGTAGTCCTTGAGTTACCACCACAATTGACCCCAAAATTTCTGTTGCTAAGCAATATAGCCACCAAGTGAATTTTGCTCCATTTTACGACCTTTCTTGCCCCAGTTGTTAAGTGAATCCCTGCAGTTGCTAAATTAGTAAACCAGTTGTTAAATGAATCTGGTTTCCCCATTGACATTGCTTGTCAGAAGGTCACAACAAGTGATCACATGACCCCTGGGACACTGCAATGGTCATAAATATGAGTCAGCTGCCAAGCATCTGAATTTTGATCATGTGACCATGGGAATGCTACAACAGTCCTAAGTGTGAAAAACAGTCATAAGTCACTTTTTCAGTGCCGTTGTAACTTCAAATGGCCACTAAACGAACTATTGTAAGTCGAGGACTACCTATATACGCTTATACTTTTATCAGTTGCTTCCTAATTTATTTCAGTAGAATTCTGCGACTTGAGCATTTACTGTTTTAAATCAACAGTTGATATCTAAACAAAATAAAACCTGCAGTTGGGGGATATATTTTATAAGAAACTAGACAAGCCTATTGGGACCTATTGGGTTTTCCATTAAGAGAAAGATAGTGCAGTCTGATGTGACCAGAATGAAAATTAAATTTTAGGATGACCATTTTTTTAACCTCAGTGCTCATCTAACAAGACTATATATTATAAATAGAAAAAAATATTTTAGTGGCAAACAAACTTCAATAATAAATCAATACATATTTACCTAAACAGATAAACAGAAAGACCACAGGAAGGCAAAAAAGCAATGGGAGCAGGAGCATCTTCATTGACTTTGCTTGAGGGAAACTGGCAGGGGCATTGGAAATCACAATCACATGACCAGGGGAGGCACTGCAATGGCCACAAATTTGCAAATAAAACTGGTCTGAACATCATGGACATTTCAATTCCTCAGGAATAATGAGCCCCGGATCTTTAAGTAACTTGATTGAAAAATGGGTTGTGTATAATGGAATGTGTGGATGACTTTGGAGAATGAAAGGAAGAGAGGTTGCCTCGGAAACAACCAGGCAAGAGAGGCAGGACTACTAAGTGACTTAACAGTCAAGAGATGGAAACTTAGGAAGAACCCAACCTAATGGATGAAACAATTAAAAGTGGTGGAGGGAAGTTTGTACTTTCTGACTTGCAAGATTCTGCCAATGTAGCCCTTACAATAAAGTTGAATTAGTTCATTTGGTCATGCTTCTTGTCTGATATACCTAGGAAGGCTGGCGTTGTGGCATAATGCACAATTTGGACTAATTTGAAGGTATGAACAAATACATAAACAAATGAGAGTTTTAGTAGCATATATATATTTTGGTAGGTGGCTGATAGGAACACAAGTTTTTTTTAATAATGTTTTTTATTATTTTTCCTTTACATACATCATCTCATTTTGCAATCAGGGTTGTTTTGGGTCTCATCCATATCCATATCACATTTTCAAAATTCAAAACCCTAACTGTTTTCTTTAAGTAATCACCAAAAATCCAAATCTAAACATTGTTCCACTTATACCAAATATTTCTCCATTATTTATGCACCCAATTAATTCCATATATTCATTTTCTTTATGTCAAAAATCTATTGATTGTTATACTTCTACTGTTTTTTAATTTAATCTGTTCCATAAACATTTATTGCTTAACTATTTCCCAAAAAAACTTTATTTCTTTTTTCCCAGTCCTCGTCTCTTGGTCTTTTCGAGGTAGTCAGAATCCATCTTCTCAGTCTACCACCCAATATCTCATCTCTATCTCTATTCCTGTTGCATTGCTTCTTCTGTTGTTTGTGTGAGTCTATCTTCCTCTTTTGGCCATGCCCCCACCATTGCTCCAAACCTTCTAGCTGTTGCACCATTGCAATCTATGTTATTCTTGTCAGTAATAGCTCCACCTGATTGTGTTGACTCTGCTCTTTATTCAAGGTATTTAGGATGTTATTATCCATTGTTCCTGTCATCTTATCCACTCGCCTTGGTATTGAAGAATCATTTCTCCCCTCTTGGTCACTCTTTAGCCGCTTCGCTGTTTGCTTTGTCTGCTGAGCTGATATATTGGCTTGCTCCTTCCTCTCCACAGTTGACTTTATTATGCCATCTTTGCTCCTAGCACTATTTATGACATTTGGATTGTTCCTTCCCATTTCCTCCTCCAACTCATTTATCCCAAATATTAGTTTTTGAAGGGAAAGAGACATTTTATTGTAAAAACCATTCATTATCATCTCCATTTTTAAGTTAAGTGTATCCATTTTGATACAAACTAAAGAGTTCCAGTTCCATCTCAATCAATTCTTCTCAGCTGGGTGGAAGATGTTTTGCCCCTCAACAATAAAAAGCACTCTCTCTTTGTCTCAGTATTGTTCTCATTCAGAATATTTGCCACTTTAGTCCATATTTTAGAATCACTTTTAGGGTTATTTAATTCTTGAGATTATTCTTGAAGGAAAAAATTAAGCCTTCTCACCTGTGACAAACTCTGCTTGCTACTTACTCCCTCCTGCACAAATCTTTAGCCTAGAGTGGCTTCGGCTTCTGGCGACCATTTCTGCTGCTGCTTCGTCCACCGTTGGCTATGGGGATATCTGCTCAGGGGGGATGGGATATGCAGCCCCTCCTCAGCTGTCAAATTGTCCCCCCTCACTTTGCCATCTCTATAGGGTGACTTAGGTTCATTGGGAAGCCCTCGGGTGGGGAAGCCTGGAGCAGATTCGCAGAGATTGCGGATCCAGCATCCAGCTCTGCCAAAATCCAAACCGGATGTTTCCAGGAGCACAAGTTTTGATCAATTTGTTTAATTGGTTTCCTTACCCTCCACATCCAAATTAAACTTTACATAAATAAGGCTGTATGTACTGCCTCCACGTGGTCCGGTTGAGATTCCATCTTTAGAGCTGGGGGGGGGGG